>VRLP01000375.1:0-238484 GCA_009660295.1 Lophius piscatorius
TATTTTAATTTTTATTGATGCTTTTATCTGCTTTTACTTTGTAGCACTTTGAGATTTGATCCAAATGTAAAGTGCATTATAAATTAAATGTATTATTATTATTATTATTACTTGGATCCAGATTATTCTTTGATGTGGGGTATTATTTATAGCGATGTTAGGTATTTTTTTGGCAAAGCATCGTAGCCATTATCCGTGAAGTAGGAGAGAAAATCGTTCATCTCTGCCACCGTTAACAGGTCAAGGAAGTCAGATGGAAAATATCGGCATATAGGATATTACCAGAAATCTTAATTACAAAATTGAGTTATACTTTGCGCAACAATGTCCCAAATCCCCTGCGTTGTACAAGCAATTCCCCCGATAGGACTCGTACTGAATTACAAAAAAACACTTAGTAGTAGTGATCGAACATGCTTGTTTTTTTTGTGACAGGATCGAGGCAGATCCATAATCAAATGCATATTTTATTTTTATAAATAAAATATGAATGAAAAAGGTTATATTAAGTGATCCATGAAATAGTTTTTAGCAGCAATGATGGATTCCCTAATATGAGACTTTCCAGGGATATAATTCGGGTCCGTTCTGACAACGACCAGCAGACTGACTTAGTGAACTAAAGATTAAGGTCAACATCAGTTTGACTGAATAACAGGTTTATATTACCTCAAACATGGTGAAGGTTCCTTTTACTTGATGGGTATTGAGAGATTGGGTACAAAAAACTCACAGTCCTGTTCATCTGACTGGTCTGGGCAGTCCACACGTGCGTCACAGAACTTTGTGCTGCTGATACACCTGCTCCCATCAAAACAGGATTCTTGGCCGGCGGGGCAGTCAGCGAGCATGGCACAGGAAGTGGCATCAACAGCCGTGAAGCCCTTCCCACATTTACACGTCCGGCCTCTGGGATAGGACAGGCACAGCTGAGCACATCCGCCGTTGTTGTTGGAGCAGCCATTAGTTCCTGAGGAGACGAGTAAGAGGAAGATAAACACTTCATCATGTCTGCAAACAATTTGAAATGACAACTTTCCAATATGGGAGATAAAATAACCACCAAGTTTAACGTTTCTAGTCTTTCATTAATGTATAGACCGATTAATGAGTCTTCACACTGATTTACATGTGGCGTGAAAGTGTGAGTTTGTTATATGCACACAAAATGCAGCAAAAGGCTGTATTTAATAACCAAAACCTCGCTTAAAGTACTACAGTTCTTTGCTCATCCAAGTATCTAAGGCCAAACAAAAGTGCTTTTGGGAATCACTACATGCTAAGCAGAAGTTGCTGCTGTCCTAATGTCCCGTAGGAAAGGATAAACTGGACCAACATTTAACTCAGAACATTTAGTCCTTCACAATAACTGAACTTAGCACAATACACATCTACACCCTTTATCAGAAAAAACCAACACAATCAAGTTAATATTTCAAGGCTATGAGGGCATATGGCGGCATTTTGTTTTACCCGGTATACGCATAACCCGAAAGAAAGTAATGTTAGATGTTATTGATGACATATTTATGTGAACAGGGTTGGAATTCAAGAATGATGTACTGGAGCAGATTTTAAAGCATAAAAACATGATGTGGCATTGAACAATCATTACACATAATCAGAGAAGTCCAGGCAATGAAGCAAGAAATCTGAAAGTAGGTGAAGTGCCTGAATGCAGGGTTGAGATGTGACAACTTTTAACTTATAATATTGAAGCGAGGCTACAGACTTATCAAAAACACATATTGTATAGATCATTTTTTGATTGAACTCATCAAATTTAATGTGAAAAAAGTTCCACCTATTGAGTAATATTAACTATTATAGTAAATTATACAAGATATATCTCATATTGACCCAAATGCACCAAATTTGGACTAAATCAAGCCAGCAGTTAGGAAGATATCTCCGGGAATTTTATTTATTTTTTTATAAAAAAGCTCTCCTAAGTGGATAAAATATTAACTTCATTCGTTATCGATATCAGGTTTATCCTTATCCTGTTCAGGTTTGCAGGGGGCAGGAGGCTGGTTGCAAGTTCTTCAAAGGGCCGACACACGGAGGTAAAAATATGATATAAACAAGAGAGCTCCTCATGGCAAAAGTACCGATGCAGCTCAGTCCAGTGATGCTGTATAATGCAGGACAGTATGAGCAGACAGGACTGGGTATTAAAGTGCAGAGTGTTGCAAAAGTGTCCCATGTGAATAACACTAGTGCCGGTGGAGATAAAGTAGTGTCCAGCAGGGAGAAACGTCATGTTAAGTGTTCCTTCCCGCAACGGAAGAGGAGCAGGCCGCTGCTCACTTCACTCCTCTGTCGTCGACTTACAGGTGGGATGGATTCCTCATGTTAGCCGCCACCTTTAGCCAGCCAACATTGTTTAATGTTTGTAATTGTAGTTCCTCTTGTAGGCATTAGAGGGACGAGCTCATGTTACCAACTGTCAGTGATTATGCTCATATTATTATGGACAAACCAAAAATGCTTTTGGCTTAGTCTGCAGGAATGTGAGACAACCAAAAAAAAAAAAAAAAAAGGAGCGAGATTTAATCTCTGAACTAATTTCTTGCTTGCTCTATCTCTGCAGAAGATTGTAACAGGCGGATATCTTCCACAGCAGCAGAGGCCAGTCCCTCTTCAGGTATTACATCACACTGCATCAATTCTCCTCAAACTGAGCTTTTTCATTCTGCTTCTTTAGTGTCCTTCCCTGAACCTTGATCTCAGGAGCAGACAGAAAAGCGGAGGTGAAACTAGCACGCAGACGACCCAGTTCCTTAGTTGTCACTGAGAAACTGGTTGGATGTGCTTCTGATCTACAGACTACACCGATGGTGGTGCTGCAAGTCTGCTGGTTAGCATAACAAACAGGATTTATGTCCTAAAAAAACACCTTCATCATAATCTCCATGTTATGCATGGCATGACTGCATGTTCTAGTGGTAATGAAATCCACTCCAACCTGCTAGTCGGTCAGCACTATGTTGAGTCAGCTTACATCATAGCTGCATGTGTTCCATGTATGTTGGGATGCCTGAAACAATGGCACATCTCTTGAGGAGGCTGCCATTTTTCTAGTTTGCTGAATTGTCCGGTCTCCACTCTATGATGCTGTGTAATAATATGAAAAGCAATTTCCCTGGACAAATATAAACTGCATTAATCATTTAGTTCAAGCAAGAATTTCCAAACTGGATGCCACAGGATACTAAGGCAGGCAGTGTCACATTTGTCATTATGTTTAGCTGATTTTGAATCAGTATCTATTCATCTTATGTTGCCAGTGCTTCATTTGTGTCAGTGATACCTGCTTTGTTTCCCTCTTTTGAGTTTTTGTATACACAAGCCGCTCTGGAGTTAGCTACATCTAGACAACTCTTCTGCCATCTAGTGGCCATCGGCATTGCTGTTGAGATCACGTCAACTTCAGTACACAGAACCTTTGCTTCTCTGCACGTTTCCCCACCTGAAAGCTTTCACTTTCCTCAATCCTCGTTTCATTGTATTGTCATGCTGCATCGCTCAGCGTCTGAAACTGGGACCCGGTCAACTGCATTTTATTCAACCTGCGTTTTTAAAGATGGATACCTACCAGACTGACTGTCGGCGCTGTAGGCTTTCACTTCAACCAAGCTGGTTTTTGTCTCAAACCACAGCTGGTTAGGCTGGAGACCATCACTAAACCACACTTTGGTTACATCTGCAGTTTGAAAACAAAAAACAATGGCTGCAGAACTTCTGAAATTTGTACAGTACAGAAGATAGAAGCTACTGGATTCTGGGAATAATGTTGTATTATCTCAGTAAAAATCAAATATCAAAAGAAATAAAAACAGGCCAAATGGAGTAAAAGATGTTTAAAGACATCGTGAAGAATTAATTAATTATTAACTTCATCAGTCACTGATGCAATATGCTGCATGTTTGAAAAAAAAAAAAAAGTAGGTGAAAGTAAATCCGTGAGAAATTAAATTCCTCAACATCTGAATGGAGTGAAGTGAAGAATAAACCTAAACCTAAGGCCCTGTGCTTGGGAGGGGGAGAAAGAAAAAGAAGTCCTGCATCAAAATCTTGAAAGAGATTTTGGTGGAACGGGACAAAGTGAAATTCTGGAGGAGCTCTTCAAGATGATTAGACTAGATCATCAACATTATTATTTATGTTAAACGATGAACTGATCAGTTCTGTCCAAAAAACTAAAATTGCTGCAATACCCGATTGATATTGAATAAGTCAGAACTGTGGTTCATGAAAGTACACAAAGACATTTTTTGCTTTTGGGGGTGTATAACCTGAAAATCCTAACTTCAGCCTAAGTGTTAGGACGTGCAGCATCCAACTCAAAAAGAAAGCCGTCTCTACACTTGTGATAGGTCTTCCTTAAATACAACCATGGCTTAACTAATATAGCTTTGAATAGCCGATTGCATTCAAATCTGTAGGACACTCTACCAAAAGAATAAATTTATTTACTACTCATACAAAAGCTTATTAGAGCTATAATGTCTACTTGAGGACTTGTATTTGTTACCTCCACCTGGGATGTGTTTTTGGACCATGTGTCCTTAGCGTCATTACCTTTTTCCTGGGTGACCCAGAGGAGGATGTTCTCAGTACGGGTAAAGGAGACAAGCAGACCTGCACCTGTTTTGTACTGTTTATATCCTGATCCATCCACTCCAATTGAGCTGATTACACCCCCCGCTGGAGGAAGAGAGTTAGATTTACACCAGAGGCCAGGGGCAATGCAGCAAAGAGTCACTATCTAGATGAAGCTTTTATGTCCTCACCTGTGTCTGCCCAGTAGATAATGCTCCCTTGATTGGAAAAGACCAGCGAAGAGGGCAGGACTGACTTCCTCCATAGTACTGCTTTGTTACGGCCATCCATCCAGGCACAGCTCACCAGTCCTTGGCCTTTCTCACCTGACACATCCAGGTCTGTGTAGCAGAGTCGTCCCGACGGCGGATGCAGTGCAATGGATGTCACGCCCTGAAATGAATGAATCACAGAAATGTCAGCTAATAGCCAAGTGAGATGCTGGATGAGCAATAAATATCAAATGTGAGCCGTGAGGTCGAGCCTTCAGAGATCCCAGCAGCAGTGTGGTGGTGTGGTTGCCATGGTGGGAGGTGACATGGAGAGCTGGCCTCTCTGTGCTGCTCCAGTAGAGGTTGGAGGTCACCCAGTCGACTGCAAGCGCCATGACTGAATCGCTCTTGTGGGGCAGAGAAGATGTTTGCAGTATTAAAATTTCACCAGTGTGAAGCTGGATTAGAGTCATCAGTTCAGCAAAGCAGCACCAGAAAAATTCCTGACCTGCGTGTTACTGATGAAACCTTTTAACTCTTGGTCATCAAAGAGGCAAAAGGAAAAAAATATTTCTTTGCATATTTTATTTCTTTGGGGTATTTATGAATTTAATATCTTAGACATTTTAAATTCACCATAAGATGACAGATCGTTTGGCCAAGCATGTTTTAAAACAGTTAAAGAGATCAATTCATGCTGAAACTATTTCATGGACAAAAGACTAATTTTGGTTGTTTCAAATATTCATAATTCTGTTTCCGTACATGCTTTGATATGCCCATAAAAATCCCACTTATCGAACAGATCTCTCTCAATATGCATGGTTAATTACTCCTTTGTAGCTCCTTCAACCCTGTGGTGTTCCCCATGGATCTATCCGTAGCCCCTTACACTTTAGCATATACATTTTTCAATAAGAAATAGTGCCTAAAAATGAGCTCAACCAAACAGTTGGAGGATATTAGATGGTAAAAAAAAGATTTGACCTTTAGTAAATATTGAAAGGAATCAACAGCATTAACTGTTAATGCTGAAACAGTAACTTCCCTTGAACAGACCTACCCTCAGCTTCAGGATTTGTCCAGAGCTCATCAGGCCTTGTTTTGACCTTGGGCTGCCAAGTTTCAGCACATCCACAGATCCTCGTCCAGCGTCAGCCACATACAGAGAAAGCTGCTGGACCGAGGCATCCAGGTCTGAGGCCTCCGTTACCCCGGGAAGCTCTAAAGCTCGATTTATAGGCATTTTTTTCAGCGCAACACCATCACGACGCATCGAGTACAAGTAAATCTACAAGTTGTGGGAGGATGAGGTGAGAGGAAAGTAGGAGAAGAGAAGCACAAAGGTATATGAATGAAAAGCCCTCCAAACAAACGTTTTTCTCAGAAGTGTCTGAAAGGAAGTTAAGCATTTGATGGGTTCACACCCCACAATGAGACTATTCACCTGGTAGACCGTACTAGGAGACAAAAACAGGATGAAAGTCGACTCTGTGGGCGGGGCACATGTAATTTTGTCTTTGGAAAGAAGCATCCCCCTTGGGCATCGACAAATTGCCATAGGCCCCCTAACTATTGGCGCTCCAGACTTTGCTCTCTCCTCTGGTGCCAGGAGGCAGATATGGGAGCAGCGAAGACGGTCACATGGGTTGAATATGGCAGGCTGGGAAAGGGCGTGCATCAGCTGGAGAGAGAGAGAGGAGGCAGTGATAGCAAAAGTTTATCAAAGCTCTATGGGACCATTTGTAAACACACCATCATGAACTGAAGACTCACTTTCAGTCCAAACGGCTGCCCTGGCCTCTTCAGAAGTACTTTTTGATCTTTGCCAGTATTTTTGTCGGCCGAGCGGATGGTTCTTCTTTTGGTGTCGGACCAGAAGACTCTGTCATTGAATACGGCCACAGAGAAAGGGTGGGGCGTTTCGGTTAACTGGAGGATCTAGTGAGAGAAAGGGAGGACTCGCCATCATGAAAAGAAATGTTCCTCAAATTATGCCAAAACTGACGCTCATCCGTTTGTTTTCGTGATCTTTACTTTGACATCGTCGCCATCCAGAGAGGCCGAACCAATGCAGCGCAGCTTCTCATCAGCCCAGTACACCCTGTTGTCCAGGAGGTCAAACGCAAGACTGACTGGCCAGCTCAAGTCTCTGCTCAACACCACTTTCCTTTTAGAACCGTCCATCCCGGCTCGCTCGATCTGAGGACGGCTGCCGATCTCAGACCAAAGCATCAACCTGAAATCATCAATCATACCCAGTATGAACAGATGAGAGATGGGCTCAAAATATGTTATATCTTTCAGGTCGAGAACCTTACCCTCGGTGTGGCAGCAGAACCAGTGAGCTTGGCTGCTCCAGATCTTCACCCAGGACCACAGTGTGGTCCTCAGCTCTCACTGTGGCATCACTGAGCTTCAGAGCCAAAATCTGACCCACCATACCATCAACCCAGTACAGGTTCTTACCAACCCAGTCCACCGCAATGAAATTTGATTTAACCCCTGTAACAAGATTTCATTTAAGAAAATTCAAAAATATGGTTTAAACTCACATTCGATTAATTTTCTATTCGTCACATCTCCTTACGTAACTTCAGAATTCCAGTACCTTTGGTGAGTGTCCCTTTGTTATTTGATTGTGTCATGTCAGCCCATCGGATGCTCTGGTAGTCAGGACTAAGCCAGTACACTCTCTGCTGAGCCCAGAGATAATCCAGCGAGAAGACCGGCCGACTGGCAGAAGACAGCAGGCGCAAAGTGCCGCTATGAATTCCCAGTAGTAACAGCTCGGACTGCACCGACGCCAGAAGTAAAGGCTCGTCTGGAGATGCAAACATTAGACAAACAATAGCTCACTATGTATTTCCCTAGGATGAAGCTGGATAAGAATCAGTAAATGTAACAGTATACTTGTGGATTGGAATATTTCCACCAAGCATTTCTTAAATGACAGATTCAGAGAAGCCACGCATCATTGCATAAAAAAGACTAAAAATAATTCAACTCAAATATGGAGATCTATGGAAAGTTCAGTCAGAAAGAATATCCTCTTGCACACTCGGGCCACAGTTACTGCACATATCACACTATTATCCTCACCTTTCACAGTGATCTGGTGAGCTTTCACTGTGCTCAGTCTCAGTCACCTGCTTCATGGACTAGGCCATCAATTGATTCACCTGCGCTCATTCAGGAAGCCTCATCCATCCATTCACGGTCACACCTGAATGTTTAGCCAACCACCATCAGCTGATGCCTTTCAATATGACTATCCATCTAGTTCCTTCATATTGCTGGTTCACGTGCACTCCACCTCACAATCTTGTCCTCACAGATCCAGCCTCAGCAGAGTCACCAGCCACCACCACCACTATCCAAAGTCCAAAGTCCAAACGGGGAAAATTTCGTGCTGCTCCGGGCAGAGACCCTTTGACTACACATCTGTTGTAATAAATCAGTCATCTTTTCGGCGTTCTTTGTCTTCTCTGACTGAAATAACATTCTATGTAATATTCAAACCGACATTGTACAGTTGGCGATGTTGAACAAGTCTGGAAAAATTTCACCTAATCACCATTTCCTTTTCCCAAAACAGACAATTCTAGCTTGATTACACTGATTAGGTCGGGCATAAAACTGCACATTTTTAAGTTACACTGAAGTAGAAACTTCTTAGAACTTTTTAAACATCAAAGTGTCCTACTAACCAGACTCTCCCAGCCATGTGAAAAAACATTCACTCCTTCATACAAACTGTAGAGCTCATGACGAGACAGATGATACCTTTTGTCTTGCAGCTTTTATTGTCCGGTTCCAGGTAAAATCCAGGGTGGCAGTGACAGCTGAAGGAGCCACGGCTATTCAGACAGGTGTGTTTGCATATTGTACCCGACATTGTATTACACTCGTCAATGTCCAGACAGGACAAACCACTGGGGCTCAGTCTGAAACCTGCAGCACAGGTGCATCTCTGCAAAAGGTGGGGAAACTTTCTAGTCAAGGAGGGATGAGCTCGATGCAAAGAAAGATTTAATCAAGATGTTGATGGAGAGGAATAGAAACATTCTCTTTGCATAAATTGTAATACTTAGGGACACTTTGCTGTAAAACATCCACAAATACATCTATAGTACTGACCGGGCCCTCAGGGGTGCTGACACAGTGCTGGTCACAGTAAGGAGCTGATGGGCTGGAGCAGTTGCGTTGAGCGCATCCTTGTCCCTCATCTGAAGTGTCCACACAGTTGCTGAAACCATTACACACCAGGCCGGGGTCCAGACATTCTCCGCTGCCACACTGGTAAAGGTTCGAGGGGCATTCTCTTCCACTGCCTGTGAAAATCGATGCACAAGTTCATCGTGTATATCAGCGTATGTGGTTGTTTCCTCTAATCTAAATCAAAACTCAAATAAAGATAGGAATGGACCATTGTATTGCTGTATTAAATGTTTTGAGTGACAAATGACACGACAGATGAGACATGGATTCAAACTGAAATAGATGATTATCCAGGATGAGAAACTTAATTTGTATTTATTCATTAGTTATTAGACTACATTTCCAGTTTTTATGACTATTATTCTATGGTTCTGTATTTAAGTCTGTTTACTGTTTTATTTCTATGATTTGCTCCATTTCTTGTGGTCTATTTTCTTCTTGTATGTGGATGTGGGTGATGGGCGGTAGAGGGCTTATTGGTAACCGTTTTATGACGTAAAACACTTTGTTACATTCTTATACATGAAAAGTGCCATAAAGTTTGATTGAACTCCAGGGGTTGGATGTATCAGTCAATGTACATCAAAATTACATGACTGAAACGCGTTACACTTACAAGAGAGGGATTCTATACTAAATCTAAACAGGGCTCATCCACCAGAACAGACCACACACTGTATACTCTAAATAAATGGATCATTGCTGGTGAATTAGCAGATTCTGAGTGAATCAAAACTTTGGATAACTAGATAATCCTTGTATAATGTTGCACAAACAGCCCTGAAGGCAACCAATGACACTGGACAAGAAAATGACTGAAACAGAGGAATAATCGAGAATAATCATGCTCACATTTGTCCTCGTCAACGCCATTGTGGCAGTCCCTCTTTCCATCACACTTCCAGGACAGAGGGACGCACTGACTGCTGTAACCACACTGCCATTGGTATTCCCTGCACTTTGCTGGCGGCGTAGGACAGTTCTGGAAACACATGAAACCAAAGATGTTTACCACGCTCACTCCTAACATTACATGCTCCCATTTGACTAGTAAAAATCTCTTTACTTTCTCATCTGATCCATCTTTGCAGTCTTCCTCGCCATCGCAGAGCCACTCTCTCTGCAGACACTGGTGGCTGTGTGGGCATCGGAGCTGCGTCGGGCAACGTGGGGGTCTTCTGCAATTCACCTCATCCGAATTGTCGCTGCAGTCGGCATAGCCATCACATCTGAGACCCTCAGACACACACTGACCACTGGCACAGCGATACTGGTGGCTTTCACAGGCCACCAGCCCTGCAAAGTAAACAAATGTTATTTGGAATTCGTCATCATGTTATGTGTATCTTCATTTAACCAACATTTAATAAAGAGATTGTTGCTTCAGCTTCTATCCAAGTTAAGATTTGACAGCACCAACCACAATTTTCCTCATCTGAGCCATCAGCGCAATCTCTCTCGCCGTCACACAGGAAGGTCTCTGGTATACAGCGAGTGTTATTGTCACACCGCTGATGGCATCCCTCAGTCAGAGTGGAGCAGTCCATTTCATCAGATCGGTCTTGACAATCATTTCGCCCGTCACACACCTGCTCCGAAGGGATGCATCTGTTTCCGTGAGCACACCGGAACTCAGCTGGGAAATATACAAGAGTCCTCATAACTAAATGAGAAATACTGGCGTGCTCAGTGTGTGTTGAGTCTATGAATGTGTGCAATGCGCTCTATTGGGTGGTTATAGTTCAGGACACGAAAACTAGAAATCTGAACCAGCTTTCCATTGATGAGGTCTAGAAATGTTTAGGTTCAAGGCAGTGAGTTAAACACAGGTGGAGGCAAAGAAGAGAAAAGAGGTTTCGACAATCTATTTCAGCAATCTGGCCTTTGTCAGGGCATAGTGGAGTGGTTTGTACCGGTGTGCTGTGGTAGTATGGGATATGCTTCCCATGTTGTCACATGACAAAGATATTGTGAAAAAATGTAAAAAGGTAAAGAAAATGAAAAAATAGAAACTTTGGGAGGTGAGTTTGATAAATTCAGCTCTTCTTGTAATAGTTTTTTTTTTTTAAATCCAAGAATCCCGTACAAAATGTAACAAAACAAAAAAAAAAAAAAAAAAAACGTACTCGCGTTATTGCCTTAGAAGCTGGAAGTTTATTAGAATTTGATAGTTTTTCTGGGCCTGAACAAAGAAATAAAACTGAACTATTTTTGCTGATATCTTCACCATTGTATTTTTATTAATTCTTTTTTACTTCCACCATTTAACTTTTTTTCACAATTTGAAACTTTTCGTAACATGACCAGACTACAACCAAGGATGACATTTTACCACAACACATCGGTACAATCATCTCCACCACACCCTGACCAAAGCCACTGCGCCAAAATGTACCACCGTCTCTATCCCACACACGGGTGCCTTGGACCTATCCATCTCCAGATCACATCACAGGTAAACTGGCTTGCAGGAAGAGCTTTCATAATTCTAATTGATCACAGATTGATAGGACTAAATAGTTCTGACCTTTTATGGTCAATTACTTTATGTGAGCCTTTTATCCCTCTTTATCTCATCTATAGATTTATTCAGCTCCCTGTACATTTTTGAAATGTATTTATTATTTGTATCTTGTATTGTCTGTGTGCTTCAAATCAATTACCCCCTTTGGGATAAATAAAGTTGTTTGATCTCGAACTCGAAACAGATTCACTCCCCCAAGTCCCTTAAAATGGATGTAAACCTTTTCCAAACAGATGAAAGTCAACTGTGACATCGCTTTTGGCTGTTCTCCATGTCATCGCACAGAACAAACCTGCTTTGCACTCAGAAGCACAACCTTCTTCATCTGATCCGTCCTTACAGTCCCGCTCTCCGTCACACACGTGGCTGTACATGACGCAGTCCAGGCCATCCTCACATAGCTTGAAGCCCCTGCGGCACCTCAATGGGGCTGCTGTGCCACTAAAAGGAGCTGTGCAGAAAGAACATCATAATTTCAATCGTTTTATTTACACACCCATTTCTAAAAGTGAATAAGAGCTTTATCATCAGAGAAAATACAGCAGTTGCAGTGAGTACATGAGGTATGAGATATTACAATTACATCTACTGCTTTAACAGTTTTTTTGGTCTTTCTTGGTGGCTTACAGGAAGCAGTGTGATCCTCTGATTGACACCGTTTCTCATCTGAGCCGTCAGGACAGTGGGCGCGACCATCACATACTTCAGTCCTTGGGACACACAACCTCTGATCGCTGCACAAGAAGTCCTCTGATTTGCAACAAGGATCAGGGAGGAGATAAGATAGCAGATGAGGTTTGAAAATAGCCATGGACAGCGCAGTTTGGGAAACTAGACCAAACGCCACCATTAGCTTGCCAAATAAATATATTCCCTTAATTTTATACCTCTGTTTTTGCACTGGACTATACAGTTGCTTTCATCAAAGCCATCAGGGCAATCTCTCTGTCCGTCACACAGCTGTCTTTGAGTGATGCACTTTGTAGAACCCGGACAGAGAACTGAAGGAATGACGCAAGCTGATGTCAAAGTCAAAACACGAGACTCTGTTGTCGCAGCAAAAACAGGCTCTGAAAGGGAGAGAAGTGTGTGTTTAATTCAAAGTCTGATGTACTCGCATGCAAGGAGATGATCAATTAACCTTAGAGTTAAATTCAGCTTTAATTGTAGAAATAATTCTACAGACATAGTGGCCAACCAAGTGTGAAGACTTACTGCAGCCAACCTCATCTGAGCCGTCAGGGCAGTCTCTCTCTCCATCACACAGGAACTTTTTAGGGACGCATCGACTGCCATCGGTACAGTGATGCTCACAGCTCTTGGTTGGTTCCATGCAGCCCAGTTCATCAGACTGATCCCGACACTGCCACTTCCCGTCACAGACCTGAGCCTCAGGGATGCACATCTTCCCATGAGAGCACTGAAACTCACCTGTGATGGAGCACAGATTAAAGGTATGGCTAATCACATTAAAGAACATCTATAGGACTACTAAGTTAGCATGGGTTCCATTTCTTGCTTTGTTTTTTCATTAATTTAATAGTCTAGTATTTAAAGCCATTGTGCATTAAGGGTGTAGCAAAAACTACATATGTTCATACATTAAATAAAATCTTTGATGGTACAGTTCAGAGATCTGATTTCATTCAAATGAAATCATTAAAAATAACCTTTTATGCAGGTTTCTGTGCATCCCTGTTCATCTGATCCATCCATACAGTCATTCTCTCCATCACATACGTGGCTGTGTAAAACACACTCTTTGCCATGTCTACATGGCTTTGAGTCCATGCGACATTTCAGGAAGTTTGTTTGAGCTGTGGGAGGAGCAACCCTCAGACAGTCGACCTCATCTGAGCCATCGTGGCAATGAGAGCGGCCATCACAAACCAGAATCCTGGAGACGCAGCTCCTGCGGTCCTTGCAGAGTAAATCATCTGGGGAAAAAGATGGACCAACAAATCAACACAAATGGAACTGTTGCAATTAGAGAAAGAAAATACCCATAATCCCTGTACTCACTCTTGTAAGGGCATCTTGTGACACAATTTTCATCAGATCCATCGGAGCAGTCTCTCTTTCCATCACAGAACTGTTCTGGTTTGATGCATATAGATGACCCCGGACACAGAAGTGAAGGTCCGGTACAGTACGGCTCAGTGACTGGACTGACGTTGAGAGGAGAGTCTTCTGTAGAAGTCGTGGGAGAAATCTCTGCAGCTTCTGAAGAAATTATAACGTGTAAGATTTACTCCATAACATCGGAAACATCTTTGTAGTCAACATCGTTTGAACAGTAATAATGACAAGAATACTTCAGTCTAAGATTTCTAGTAGTCCCATTATAAGCCACAGATAGTCACCAATGCTGAACTTTATCATTTAAAGTCTGGTTTGCCCAGATTAAGCTGTAAAATGAAAGATGGCGTATCACCTCTAAAATAAGTCTGTAGGTAAGATTAGCTTAGCCAGGCATTTGCCCAGGAATGTTCTCAACAAAGAATGTTATAAACTAGGCCTATGTTGTCATCCCATCGCAAGCAATCCCCCTGATAAACTCCTCAAATTAAATGTTGAGTTATGTCTGAAAAACTGTTGCAAAAGCTACCCCTAGTGAGTAAAATATGAACTATTATAGTGAAATAATAAATAAACACACTTAATAAAGATGGATTGGATTCATATTCTCCAAATTTTGGATTAAATCGGACCAACAGTTGAGAAATTATGGCCACAAAACTTATATAGATAGACACTAGGAGATAGACCTCCTAGTGTTGGAAATATATATAGCCGACCTTTCCCAAAATCAATCCAGTTCTTCCTCAGTCAAAGGTCTATGTGGGTGTAAAATTTGAAAATTATCAATGAAACTGTTTGAGTTATTGGAACAAAAAGGGTCTACGGAGGTGGAGGCAGCAGATAATTGCGTTAAATTAGTTTTCAGGGATATAATTATCTATAAACGCAGCATTTCTTTTTTTAATTACAACTAAATATCAACCTTCTGCATTCTCCATCATAGATTGTGCTCATCTACAATAACGGCCTAATTAACGCCATTTTGCACAGCAACATATCAACAGAACCTCACCACATCCTTCTTCATCTGATCCGTCCCGACAATCTATCTCGCCATCACAAACATGACTCCAGAGAACACACTGAGAGCCGTCTCCACACGGTCTGGAGCCCACGCGACACCTCAGGACGTTGGTTGGAGCTGCAGCTAAATTCGGGCAGTCAACCTCATCCGAGCCGTCGTGGCAATGAGAGCGGCCGTCACAAACCTGACTCCTGGACACGCAGCTCCTAAGGTCCTTGCAGCGCAAGTCGGCTTTTGGAGTGTAAGAGAATGTTGAAATTCAGGACTGGACTTGCAATCGATTTTCTCCGTGTTCTCATAGTACATTAACTCACTCTTGTAAGGACATCTTTGAACACACGTCTCATCAGATCCATCAGAGCAGTCTCTCCTTCCGTCACAGAACTGTTCTGGGTTGATGCATACAGATGAACCTGGACACAGAACTGAAGGACTGGTGCAGGGCAGCTCTGGGACTGATTTGACAGAAGGAGAGGCTTCTGTAGAAGCAGTAGGGGCAGCTTCTGCAGCATCTAAAAAGAAGAAAAAGAATCTGATTATTGGATATGATTAATATAAGCCTACGGTATAAGAGTTTAAGTGTCTATTATAAGCAAATGGTGGTTTTGTCTCTTGTGAACTTTGTTTTAGAGCGATTTTCTAGCCAATTTATACTGTATTAAGTATTCAAATGAACATATATAGCATTATCTTTGTTTACGTTAAATACTGTTAATTTGCCAGTTAATTTAGATATTACAAAATAGGATGTATTAAAAGGAAACTATGAAGGCCCTAAAGTCCCATAAGATTTTCTTTATCACGTGTGGACAAGTTGCCATCTAGTGGGAACTAATAACTTTGTGGCCTCAAGATAAAGATAAATTCAGCATTGTAAAGACAGGCTGTTCTTTGAAGACCACTAGTATAAGCTGCAAGCCTGCTGATGACGATCCCATCTATGTGCAAGAACTGTTAGAATTTGATTGGTCACCCATTTTTATGTTTTTGTTTATAGTTTAAGCACACGCTTATGTTTCCTGTTGCTGAGCAGGGCAATAGAGGTTGTCTTATTTTAAAGGACTAGAGCAGAAGTAAGTTTACCAGCGTTGTTTGTGCAACGTTGGTGAGAAAGAATGATATAAACTAGGCCTACGTTGTCACCCCATCGCAAGCAATCCCCCTGACAAACTCCTCAAATTAAATGTTGAGTAATGTCTGAAAAACTGTTGCAAAAGCTGACCCTAGTGAGTAAAATATGAACTATTATAGTGAAATAATAAATATACAAACTTAATAAAGATGGATTGGATTCATATTCTCTAAATTTTGGATTAAATCGGACCAACAGTTGAGAAATTATGGCCACAAAACTTCTAGATAGACCTTCTAGTGTTGGAAATATATATATATAGCCGACCTTTCCCAAAATCAATCCAGTTCTTCCTCATTCAAAAGTCTATGTGGGTGTAAAATTTGAAAATTATCAATGAAACTGAGTTATTGGAACAAAAAGGATCTACGGAGGTGGAGGCAGCAGATAATTGCATTAAATTAGTTTTCGGGGATATAATTATCTACAAAAAGCAGCATTTTTTTTTTTTAATTACAACTGAATATCAACCTTCTGCATTCTCCATCATAGATTGTGCTCATCTACAATAACGGCCTAATTAACGCCATTTTGCACAGCAACATATCAACAGAACCTCACCACATCCTTCTTCATCTGATCCGTCCCGACAATCTCTCTCTCCATCACAAACATGACTCCAGAGAACACACTGAGAGCCGTCTCCACACATCCTGGAGCCCACGCGACACCTCAGGACGTTTGTGTGATCTGTGGGAGGGGCTAAGCTTGGACAGTTGACCTCATCTGAGCCATCGTGGCAATGAGAGCGGCCGTCACAAACCAGACTCCTGGAGAGGCAGCTCCTACGATCATCGCAGAGAAAATCAGCTGAGGGGGAAAATAATTTGAGATTTTAAACATGATACGAAAGCAACAAGAGTAAATCTGTCTATGTTCAAAGCGTGGCTGAAGTTTTATGTGATCTGTGAAAACAAAAAATGGCCATCTGCATTTACATAATTTCTAAAGAAAGGGGCAGGTAATAAGAATTATCTACTTCCTCCTCCTTTTTCCATCATGGAATCTAATTTTTAGTACACTATTTTGGGCGAAATATATATTGCAAAATACAGAAATGAGCGAAATACACAAAATGAAACCCTCAGTCTACTTACTCTTATCAGGGCATCTTGTCAAACAGTTTTCATCAGATCCATCAGAGCAGTCTCTCTTTCCATCACAGAACTGTTCTGGGTTGATGCATACAGCTGAACCTGGACACAGAACTGAAGGACTGGTGCAGGGCAGCTCTGGGACTGATTGAACAGTAGAAGGAAAGGCTTCTGTAGAAATAGTAGGGGCAGCTTCTGCAGCATCTAAAAAGAAGAAAAAGAATCTGATTATTGGATATGATTAATATAAGCCTACGGTATAAGAGTTTAAGTGTCTATTATAAGCAAATGGTGGTTTTGCCTTTTGTGAACTTCGTTTTTGAGCAATTTTCTAGCTAATTTATCACGCTGTTAAATATTCAAATGAACATATATAGCATTATCTTTGTTTACATTAAATAAAGCTAATTTGCCAGTTAATTTAGATATTACAAAATAGGATGTATTAAAAGGAAACTATGAAAGCCCTAAAGTCCCATAAGATTTTTTTTTTTCTTTATCACGTGCGGACAAGTTGCCATCTAGGGGCAACTAATAACTTTGTGCCCTCAAGATAAAGATAAATTCAGCATTGTAAAGACAGGCAGTTCTTTGAAGACCACTAATATAAGCTGCAAGCCTGCTGATGACAATCCCATCTATGTGCAAGAACTGTTATAATTTGATTGTGTCAAGCCATAAACAAAAACATAAAAATGGGTAAGCACACACTTATGTTTCCTGTTGCTGACCAGGGCAATAGAGGTTGTCTTATTTTGAAGGACTAGAGCAGAAGTAAGTTTACCAGCGTTGTTTGTGCATTCTGATGAGATTACAGCATATTTCTTAAACTCTCAACTACAACTGTGTGACATTTAGGAAGAGAAAATAATAATATGGAAGCTGGGTTCTTTCCATAATACCTTATATGGTGGCTTTGTTCATCAAGAGGAGCAAACGTATGAACAGTGAATCATCTTGTGCGTCACTAGTGTGGATCGTCTCGTTCCACATATTGATTTGGAATTGTTTTTTTACGCGGGTGCCCTTCCTGAAATAATCCTCCCATTTGTCCGGAAATATATGCCATTTTGCAAAGCAACACAACACAAACTCACCACATCCTTCTTCATCTGATCCGTCCCGACAGTCAGTCTCTCCATCACAAACATGACTCCAGAGAACACACTGAGAGCCGTCTCCACACGGTCTGGAGCCCACGCGACACCTCAGGTCGTTTGTTGGAGCTGCAGCTAAACTCGGGCAGTCAACCTCATCCGAGCCGTCGTGGCAATGAGAGCGGCCGTCACAAACCAGACTCCTGGACACGCAGCTCCTAAGGTCCTTGCAGCGCAAGTCGGCTTTTGGAGTGTAAGAGAATGTTGAAATTCAGGACTGGACTTGCAATCGATTTTCTCTGTGTTCTCATAGTACATTAACTCACTCATGTAAGGACATCTTTGAACACACGTCTCATCAGATCCATCAGAGCAGTCTCTCTTTCCATCACAGAACTGTTCTGGGTTGATGCATACAGATGAACCTGGACACAGAACTGAAGGACTGGAGCAGGACGGCTCTGTCACAGCTGGCTCTTCATCCGCTGGATCAACATTTGGTTTGGTTGGACTCATGGTCTGCTCTGTGACATCTGGAGGATAGAGTAAAACAAAGAGCAGAGTCTAACTAGATGTAATTGTTTTTTTTAATAATAAAAGTAAAAATGGATTGTATCTCTAATGAAACTTAGTCCAAGCAGTCCTTGGAAACTAACCACATCCATGTTCATCTGACCCATCTGGACAATCTTTTTCGCCGTCACACACGTGAATGTATAAAACACACTCCGTGCCATCTCTACATGGCTTTGAACCTCTTCGACACCTCAGGACATTTGTTTGGGCTGCAGGTGAAGCGACGGTCGGACAGTCGACCTCATCTGAGCCATCGTGGCAATGAGAGCGGCCGTCACAGACAAGATCCCTGGAGACGCAGCTCATGTCGTCCTTACACCTGAAATCCTCTTTGTAAGATTGTGAATTGCAGTGGAAAGGAAATTAGAATAAATTCTTAAAAGAAGCCACTTCAGTCCCTGGTAAAAATGTCCGTTACTAATAAGAAATATCTAAAATACTTTACCTTTGGATGGACAGGAAGTTACGCAGAATTCTTCATCATCTCCATCAGGGCAGTCCGTCTTCCCATCACACAGCTGGACTTGTGAGACGCAGAGGGATGAGTGTCGGCAAGGGACAGAGGGTCCGTTGCAGACTGAAGTATTGGGCACTAGGGACGTTTATAATAACAGAATAATCACTAAAAAACATTTAATGTGGGTTTCATTTAAACGCTATTTCCCACAAACTAGTATAAAGTAATAATTATCTACTTTTAAGTCTGAATGAGCCGTTTCTACTGACATACATTTATAGATTAACCACCTAAACTAGAATCTTTAACATTAAATTACCAATCAAGCATGTTTTATAAAAAAAATAAAAAAATAAAAGACTTGTGCGACCTGTGGGAGAAGCTCCACTCAGACCTTTTGGTAAAGCATGTTTTTAAAAAACTATTTGATTAAACAGAATTGTTTTATAAGTGCTCATATGCTTAATATGAAAACAAAATTCTACTTATCGAACACGACTTTTCAAATTGCCATGGTTCATGCCTAATTAAAACCCTTTGACATGTGGTCTTCCTCAGGGATCCGACCTTGGCCCCTTACGCTTTAGCATATAAATGATGCAACAGAGTCAATTTATAACAGGTTCAGTCAACTGGCTCACATTTTTCAATCAGAAATAGTGATCCAAAATTATCTCAAACAAACAGTTCAGCAGGACATTAAAGGGTTAAAAACTAAATAGCTTAAATGTGAAGATAATAGTTTTGCCACGGGCAAATTGAGCATCACCAACTGAAACTGAAAATCCAGGATCACATAAATTAAAAACACTTTTAATTTAAGAGTTAATACTGATACTTTATGCGGACTAACCTGCACTGATGTCCCTCAGTACAGAGACGACACTCAACACCTGACCTCTCACGGACACGTCTTGGATGGCGCTCCCATCACGCCGGTCCCAAAGTGTCATGACATCATTAGAGAGGGACAACAGGAAGGGCTCAGAGGCAGCCAAGATCGGGCCTGAAATAGTCCATCTTCTACCAGCTTGGTGGCTTCTTCCTTTCAGCAAACTCATTGCAGTCAAACCTGAAGAAAAGAATAAAACCATACAGCAGGTCTGTACTGTTTAATGTGGGCAACAAATTAAAGATTTAGTCAAAACCGTTTTGTTGCTGTTGGCAAAACGAATCCATGTAACATCAAGTTTTCCTTTCCAAAAACGTAATTACATTGCATTCAATTAGAAGTAGCATGTGGATGCACTACAACGATCCAAAGCTTGACCTAGAACACACAAGTCCTTGGAGAAGTCATACCTACTCTCAAGGAAGAAGTACCAATTCTTATTATATCCTCTGAAAAGTCAGTTATATATGGAAGTGTCTTTTCTACAGCCAGCGCGCGCCACAGGTCCTTCGTGTTAATGTAATTACTCAGTAACTATTTCATGGATCATTTTTAAATGTTATACCCACATACACCTTAGTGCGAGGAAGAACTGGGTTGATTTACCCCTAATTCGATTTAGTCCAAATTTGGTGTACATGGAGCATCTCAAGGCAATCTATCATGTTTTTTTAAAGATATTACCCTATTAGTTTAAATTTACTCCTTAGGGTGAATTTATGAAAAAAACTTTCAGACATAACTTCACAGTACTTTGATTTGAAGAGTTCAATCATGGAGATCGTTTGCACAACACAGGGGGATTTGGAGGATTTGAACCTGCTCTTCTTGAGTTCCACAGCAGACTATGAGCCCACAGGTCCAGCGTGATGCTTCCCCTCATCTCTCCTGCTAAGCGCAGTAGCTCTTGGACTTTGCCTCCCCTCACGCTCATGTAGAGGATTTGCTCTTCCTCCTGCCAGAGGATGCCTCCCAACAGCCAGTCCAGATTCAGGTTTCGAATCACCTTGGTGGTCCGGTACAGCTGCTGTTGGTATCGCTGGCCAGCTGCTGTAATTCCGAGGCTGCTTTGGTCACATGACACCCAATAAAGGTTCTCCGTCCTTGGATCGATTTTTATTAGGCAAACTAGAGCGAAAAAACACAACTAGTGAGAGGTGATTGGAAGTTTGATGACTGCCTGTTGGTTCATGGCTTATAATCAAAGAAATATTGGCATTTCTGATTTTATAAAATTCCAAAGCAATACAAATATTGGCATTATACTTTAAATGATATATTATACTTTCAATCAAATTGTCTATCAACTGGCAATAGAACATTTGGCATATATAGTAAACCCATCCTTAGCACAAACCATAGAAAACCGAAAGCATTCACCTGGTAAAGGAGTTTGGACCACCTGAGTCCTGACATGAGTCAGACTGGTACGTTGGACATGGCCAGTTTGGTTCGACCAGTACAGCCAGTCTTGGTTCCAGTCCAGATCAAACGACATGATGCCGTCATTCGTGGAAAACAGCTGGGTTTCCGTCGACTCTCTGCCTCTGAAGACCAACATGCTGATGTAGCTGGTGGTAGCGTAGACAAACCTTGGATCTTCGGGACAAAAAGATTCACTAATAATGTTTGATGAGTTAACTATTGTACATTGAGACAGAGTTTAAACAAGTAGTAAATCATTAAAATTTCCTCTAAATTCTCAAAATGTAGGTTTACAAACAAGCTCAGGTATTAGGTCCTGATCAATTTGAAGCTTTTAGTTTAGAAATGAAAAATAATAAGGACCAGATACCATTCATATTACCTGTCTTTCATAAGAACAGGAAAAAGCAAATTAAGTTGACCTACATTCACACATCCCATCAATCAACAGTACTTTGGAGTTTGGACATGCGCAGTTGAATCCGCCGGCGTTGCCTTTGGTTAGCTGGCAGAAGTAACACGGAGTCTTTGCACACGCAGAAGTACCTGAATGAATAATATATTTAAACATAACACTACCAGACTGTTATTCTATGTGAAAAACTACTACACAGGATATACTCAGACCGTTTTAGAAAACACAATTCTTTTCTAGTAGTAGGACAAAAGTCATTTCACCTTTGTATTGTGAATTACAATTAATTATTAGTTAATATTAAGTAATTACCATTAGTGAGAACATCAGAGGAAGAAATACTGTCAAACAGTCATTCCATTAAATCTGTGGTACCTTCAGGCTGCTGTAGCTTGTGGTAAACAGCTAATATCGGTATTGTGGCTTTTGAGATGAACTTCTTTTGGTCTGGTTGGTTCTGTGGAACCTGCCACAGTCCTGTGTCATCCACCCAGTAGAAAGAACTTTCAAACACAGCCAGACTGAGAGCTGGCCTCCTGCTGAACAGCCCTGTGAAGGTGTAACGGCCGGTTCCGTCCACCCTCACCGTCTCTATAGACTGAATGGAATAAGGTCATGTTTACTGTATGAAGGATTACAAACAAACATTTTTTTAAAAAAACTAAAAAACAAATTTTGGTCTGAACCCAGATAATCTGGGGATTGTTCTGTGAGCATATAGTCTAGGTAATCCCTGGTGTTATACCAAAACACCACTGGTTAATTTAACTGAATTCTAAGTCAGTGGTTAACATTTAAATTAATTTAGCTGGTCCTACGCTGTCCTACCTTACAGCATGTCTACTGAATTCTTCAAATTATGTCCAAAAAACAGTGTATTTGTAAGAAAGCTAACCAGGATGAGTATAATTTGAATTATTAAGAGTAAAATATGATATATACAAGATTCTGTAGATCCTTCAGAGATAAACTTTGTCCTAGTGCCAGAAATATGCAAAGGATTTTCCAAAAATCAATTCACTTCTTCCTCAAACTGAATCGGGTATAAAATTTGAACATGATGCATGAAAATGTTTGAGACATCGGGTTCACACGAAGGGTCTGCAGCAGCAGCGATAGCGATTCTTTAACTTACCCCACTTTTTTGATCTATGATAATAAATGTGTATAAGTATCGCAAAAATTAAAGTCAGGCTGTAAGATCATGTGCCAGAATTTCACTGCTGTTGGTGGTCATATGTGTCAAACTGAGTACATTAGTTTGATGTACCGATTCTGCTTTATTCTCTCTTTAACTCACCTTCTTGAAGTCACTGATCCAGTAGAGCCTTCTAGCAGCCACGTCAGCTGAGAGGCTGTGGGCAACCTGAGCGGTGAGTGAAGCCAGAGAGATTCTTTCTGACCCGTCCATCCACGACTTCTCTATTGTCACTCTGTCCCCATGGCCGGCATTGATCCAGAACATCAAGCTGGGAGGAAGAGACCATAGAATTTGAGTAAATGATATTCCGCTGTATCATCTTCTCTGCAGGTGAGGTTATGATGGTGAGGACATCAAATGTATTAGTTAATTTTTATACAAGTCTTTCCTTCTTTGTACAAGCAAAAACATTAAACAAAGTGGATTTGTTACAAACCAGAATATCATTCAATAGAAACAAATATAACTGTAATGAGTATAAATATTGTAAACACACTGAATCCTTTGATCGGCCTATAAGTCAGGCATACCTCTCCACAGGTAGAAGCACCAACTCTGACGGGCGAATGTTTTTGCTCAGGACTGTAGTGTAACTTTTCCCATCAGCTGCCAGCATGTAGATAGACTCAGTCTTCTGATTGGTCCAGAAAAGGTATCCATTCAGCCAATCACAGTCTAGACTTTTGATTCCAGGTTCACCTGTTGTGACAAAGCAATTCTCTTATTTCCCCATTTTCTCTCTTGATTCTGCAGTCGTTTGTGTTTCTGTTAAAACTCAGTCGCTCAGAGGAGTGTAATGAGGTGCATAATGAATCACTGAATATTGCAGAGGTTTCCATTTAGAAACCTTACAAAATTCTATTCAATATTATAAAGATCTGATTTGTAAGAAGATATTTCATTGCATCTGGAATCTTGAAGGACTTTAATTGAAATTAAGGCATCTGCTATTGAGGTCACTGAGGTCTGGACAGGAGTGAGGCCGTACACAATGTATTTTAATAAAGATTTTCACCCTGAATATTTTGTTCATCGTTATTCAAGTGTTCTTTTAAAAAAAAAAAAAATGTTTTGAGCAGAGTAGTTTAACAGATCATCCCATACATTTGTAGGAATGACAGATTTCCCATCTGTGATGAATTTGACCAGTGTTTATTAAAATTTCGAGTACATGTACCCTAGGAATACTGCAAGGGGGAATGAGAGATTACTTATATTATTTATATAAATTATTCTGGCAATCTTGCATGATTGGTATTTTTCAAATAAACTAGATTTAAAGTATTGCAATTAAAAGTCCAATAAACCATATTTTATAGTCTGTATTCCCATCTTTAAATCTGATTTTTAATCTCAAAAAAATAAAATAAAAATCTTCAAAAAGATATTTTTTGTCGATTTTGCATTGATAACTGTGTATTTGGCCAGCATAACAATTCAAAAGGGGGGCCATGTTTGACAAAAAGAATAACTAAAAGGCCACAAACTGTGGCTTGGAGAGTTGGAAGACATCCAGTGAGTAAAAGTTACTCAAACAAAACAAGAACATGGTGGAACTGGTTTGAACTGGTGGACAGATGCACCTTGTGACCTGTGATAAGAAAACATTGCTTTTATTTATGACTACATGGTTGGGAGTCCTATCCATATCTCTACTTACGAATCTACTACTAATCCATCATACATTTATAAAGCACAAACCGCTGCATCAATATACTACACAAATTACTGTGTAATACATATAAATAAACACACAGAAAAAACATAATCAACTAACCAGTATTGAATGTCGAACTCTTCTGTCCATCACTCCTGTAGATGCTGCCCTGTTTGTCTGCCCAGTAGTACCAGCCTTGTGCAAAGTCAAAAGTCACAGCTACTGGGTCAGACACTGGAGACTTGATGGATTCAAACCGCTGAGACTTTACACTCATCAGCCCCAAAGATCTCCTCTGAATTGTTAGCAGTCTGACAGGATTGCCTAAACAAGCAGATGCAGAGAGAAGGGTGAGAATGTGCTGATTGAGATTTAATTAACAGGAAGTTACATAATGATCAACCTGGCCTGTCATATTTACACATTCAGAGAGTTTTAAAAACAATTACAAGGACCAACAGTTTCTTTGAATTGACGTAAAAAAATAAAAATAAATCTTGTTGTAATGTATAAGAAGAAAGGTAAACATTCTTTAAAACCCCTTTATTCTAATCAGGTATAAAAGCAAAAACAGAAATAAAACTATGAGCACTCAGAGTGCAAACCTCAAAGCCAACAAGGTAGAACATTATTGGGATCAGAATCAATTACATTTCAATTTTTTTCATGCCGACTCCTCCATTAATTTAAGAGTTATTGTCCACCTCTAAATCTACCGAAAACTTTGGACAAACTCTCAGTATCGCTCCAATACTCTGGAACCATTTGCCTCTCCTCATGCTCTTGTGCCTTTCACATCAGTATTTCTGCTCGAGGCCCCAGCTGCAACCCAATCTCCTTTTTCTGTTTGTTCATATGATGAAACGTATAATAATTCCAGCTGCTGTTTCTCAAAGGCACAAAGAGGATGTTTGGATCGAATTTATAAAGCTGAATCTCAAGTTTAAACTTTAACAGCAAATCAAAGACGGGTTTCAAGACTGGACTTTGACAACAAGGTGGCAAACTTGCTCCAACCAACTTATACATTTATTCTATTTGAAAATGGTGTGATAATCATAAAATCCCCAACATTTATAATCTCTAAAATATGCCAAAAACCTACATCTGGGTAAAATTTCATTGAAATTTGTCCATTAGTTTTTTCATGATCCTGCTAAACAGAAACAAATGGACAGAAGTAAAAAGTACAAAAATTCTGATAATATGTGCATCTAATCTGACATTTGACAATTTTATTTGCAGAAATGGCTTGTTTGTCTGCAGTCTTACAAATGAAACATGGATCCATGACATGACTTAATTTTTCATTAATTTCATTAATGTCTGAGCTATTTCCAGCCTGTAACTCTACATACAACTCCAACAAACTCTCCGAGTATCTCCTAAATACTCTATAGTCAGTCATCTCCTGTGCCTTCCACTTCAGCATCTCTGTTCAGTCCACAGCTGCACCCCAAAAGGAACAATTGAAACGGAGCCTCAGCTCTACAGCCCAAAAGAACATCAAAGGAACACTTGAAATGGAGCCCCAGCACTACCACCATTGATTGAGTTGGGGCTCAATCGGCTGATCGGAGCCCAAAAGCCACCGTCAAAGAAAAAGAACAAAGACAGTAATAGCCACATTGCAAAACATGTAACGGCCCAAAATTGAATCATCTTTAGGATATGCCAATGTAAAATTTCATGGAAATCCGCACTGTAGTTTTTCCGTAATCCTGCTCACAAAAAAACAAATGCAAAGGATTGAAAACATAACCCCCTTCCTTGGCTGAGGTAATAATTACTTTGCGGAAGTGATGGACATACAGTAACCAAGTCAAGTAAATCTGATGTTTTGTTGCCTAGCGTGTGCTAACGAGACTTCTAAAAAAAGTTTAGTACATTTTTATGTTTTCTTTAATGGTGATCCAGATCATCATCCTTATATCTGGATTCAGAACCTTTTTCTGACTCTTGTGATACAGAATGTTTACATTTGGTGCAAATGAAATGTTCAATATCAAGATAAAAGACTGACAGCCTTTTGTGCGAAAGACTGAACCCTGAAGAATCTTCCATCTGTGATGAGCTCTGGTGAAGGTTTGTGGTCTGATTGCTGTATAATTTAGGAGTAACAGTACCAATTTCTCTGTTGACGTCACATGACTGTCTTCATTTGATGTTACATCCTTTATTTTTCTCAACTTTGTTGCTTGTGTAATTACCTCAGCCACATCACACCAAAGACGCTAATTAACACATCATTGATCTTTTGATCTTCTTAATGATCGTAGCTGAGTTTGATCTTTCCACTGGATGAAACCAAATCCAGAGTACCTCCACATCATACAATTAAACTAATGAACCACTTAATGGCTGTAAGTTTGAGGCCTATTCCAGGATAGTGGGTAGAGTTGACAATTTACTGTTGGTGTATCCTTAACATTTTGTACAAATATTGAGAGATCAGGATATACATCCTGATATATCACTGGCTTTAAAATGTTCCTGCCAGAGGAAGTGACATCACTGGGAGCAGGTCACATGATTCATCTGAGAACTTTCAGCAGAGTTTTTAAGTGGTTTTGTAACAGAGATAACCGAGTTGACCAGAACATGAGTACGGACACAAAATACGTATTATACAGAAAATTTATATTCAATTTAATCTATTTTATAAATGTTAATAGAGTTGTAAAAAACAACCTGAAGATTATACTTAATTTCTTCATGTTAATTCAAGTTGAATGTTTGAATCAGGAAGTGAAGACAGTTATGTGTAGGGGTGGGATTCTTTCATCTCATATTTTATTTATGAATGAAATCTGTCAAAAATATAAATCAAGTATTAATATTCAAAGTTTTTATATAATTATGAATTCAGTTTTTTGTTGTTGTAATGAACACTAAATTCCATAACGACACTTGTACCTGCATACTTGTCATTGTCCCGTTTTGTAATACTTAGTTGATTTCAAAACTCAAAGTGAGACCGTGTTGCCGGGCAGCACTGAAGTGGAACGTAAAAAAATAAAGAAAAGTTTTTATGTAGAGGGAAGCACCGATTTTATTACCTGTAGCCACACATCTGGAACTTCCATCCAATTTGAATCCATCTGTGCAGTGGCAATCATAAGATCCCACTGTGTTAATGCAGTGATGCATACAGGGGGTAAAAGGTAGGGCACATTCATCCACATCTGAGGGTAGAGAGGGGTTAAAGTTATGAGCGTGAGAGATTTGGAAACAAGTCAATTATACACCTGAAATATTGTGTTTTTAAAAAAAAATCATTTCACTTTTTATATAACAGAGGGATGGTAGTTCGGGTGGTATGACTGAGGGTGGTTAAAAGTGAAGGTGAATAGTTTATTTGGGATACCACACACCTTCACACACTGCTCCATTGGGCAAAAGCTTATATCCAAGAGGACAGGCGCACAGAGCTCCCCAGGCTTCATCAACGCATACATGGCTACAGCCTCCATTGTTCACAGAGCAAATACGACCTGCAGAAGGTAGGAAATGGTTCAGCATCAAAGAAACACTTTGATAAACAACAATAGAGGTTCAGTTTCAGGTTTAGTTTGTTGCAGTGAGTTTCATGAATGCGAAATGTTTAAAACGTACCGCAGGTTATGGGCTCGTCGCTGCCGTCTGAGCATTGCATCTCTCCATCACACCTCTTTTCAGCAGAGACACACGTCCCATCAGGACACTGTATGCCACCCTCACCACACAGACCTGTGGGAAATTTGTCATATTTACCTGGTTGTATCTTTTCCCACTTATGTCCTATATTAACCTTCTCTGTGATCATGTTGAGCTGATTGTTCACTGCATTTTAATAAACTCACAGTGAGCGCCCAGAATAATAACTTCCTTTTTTTTTGGTACTTGAAGCAGGCAAATAATTTAATCTATTTAGAAGAATATCAACCCAATTTCCACTTCAAATCTAACCAAAGTGTATTTCCAATTTAAAACTAGGCCTTTACCGGCATCCTCAACAGCAAGGGTATAAACCCACGAAAAGCCCCCAATCCCCTGCGTTGTACAAGTAATTCCCCTGATTGAACTCAAATTGAAATTGTCAGAAAAAGTGTTTTGTAAAATAAATCCCCCTACTGACTTCAGATAAAATAAGAAAGATTTCCTCGAGTCGATTCATATTCATCAAATATGGACTAAATCGGACCAACAGTTGAGAAATTATGGCCTTAAAACTTTTGGAGATAAAGCTCCCCCTAGTGTTGGAAATACACAACCGCCCTTTCCCAAAACAATCCAGTTCTTCCTCGCCATAAAGTCTATGGGGGCATAGAAAATTACAAAATGATTCAGGAGATAGTTTGTTAATTATCGCGTTAACACGAAGGATCTTCGGTGGCAGACTTGGATGAAGATTCCATAATCTCCCTGACTTTTTCGTGGATATAAATAGAGCTAAAAATGTATTCTAAAAAAAACTATGGAAAAAATACTTCTTCGCCCATTTAATATTTTTGGGGCACTTATTTATTATATCTTAGACAATCTAAATTTACAAATAGCTTGGTCAAGCATGTTTTTATAAAGTCTAAAAAAAGAAAAAAGGTAATGATGAAAATTTGTATTTCATGGAAAATAGTAAATTTTAGTTGGATTAGCTGAACCTTTTGATAAAGCATGTTTTAAGAAAAAGTATTTGATCTTTATTAAACTTTGGTTATATCAAGTTAAATAATTCTGTTAAGTCCTCACATACTTTAAAAAGCCAAAAAAAAAAAAAGCCTGCTTATCGAGGGTTAAGACTTTCTCAATAGCATTGATAAAGGCTTCCTCCTCGGGGGCCCCTTTGACTTGAAGTGTCCCCCATGGCTCCATCCTTGGCCCCTAACTCTTCTACCATACTCTTCTGGGTCATATTATAAATAGGTTGAGTCAATGAGGAAAAAGCTTAACAGGAATAGTGATTGAGAATGTGCTCAGCTGATGAGGACATTAAGGGTTTAAGTAAACCTCGATGATGCCGTCACATTCAGTTTCCTGTGGCACCGCTTTAAACACTCCATCTTTCTCACCACAGTCTTCTTCGTCCGAGCCGTCCAAGCAGTCATTCAGGCCATTGCAGTGCAACTCTTTGGGGATACAGATGTGGTTTTGACACGTCCAGTCCGAATCCAGACACCCTTCAGCAACAGTACAGTTCTCCTCATCTGAGCCAGTTGGGCACTGGATCTGTCCGTCACAGCGGGCCGATGTATCAACACAACCAACAGAGTCCAAACAAGGAAACTGACCTGATGGACATTCAGATGAGCCTGCGAGCAATGGAGGAAAAAAAAGCCTGATTTTATTTAAACAGGAACACATGAGGGGTTTACAATTCATCTTTCTTTCATTGTGCATGTGTTCTATTTAATTTTTAAAAGATAACCTTTTGTGGACCCACAATAAAAATGCACTTTTACAAAACAGAGTATCTTAAGTACGACTCAAATCAACAGTTAACTGTAGAAAAATACTATTTATGACTTGTAAAATGTACAGTGAGGGTGGTCTGAAAAATATCTGCCCTCAAAAAATGTAATAATTGTATGATTTAAGTACCTGTCTCCATTTGACTTTATTTAAATAGTCATGTCTTGAAATTTATGTAATAAAACTTCATAGAATTGGCAACAAAATTAATTAAATCAGTTGAAAAAATATGATCAGGGTTTAAATATATCTCTATGTAGAAAAAGCAGGTTTCAATCGGTTGAAATTAATGATTGGCAAGAAATTACATTGTTTTGAAACGCTTTAAGATTTATAAGAACTACCTTATAAATCTCATTTTTAGATGTTTAATTCATGACTAAACGACAAATATGTATCATATTAAATATTCATTTATTCATGTTAAAATTATGTAATCCAAATGCATGTAAATTATAGATGTAATCAAAATACATTAATCTGAAATATTAGGCTTAGAATTTTTTTTTTTTTTTTTGAGTCCATATTACCATTGGTGTTTGCTTGGATTGATCAAAAGAGGAATGTTTATCGTGGGCATAAAAATATAGCAGAATGATATAAATTCCAATTAATTGCTCAACTGTTTTCAACTTCTTCCACTATATTTCCCCCATACTTTTCTATGTTTTGCTTTATTGTCATTGCATAACAGAGTTATTGTCTCAAATACTGTATATGGAGCTGAATGAGACTAAAGTTGAAAAGCAAGTTTTGTGGATGAAAATTAGACAAATTCAAATAATTTAGGCATTTTATTTATGTTTGAAACATTTCCAAATGGATAAGGCAGGATGTTTACATACCAGTGCAATCCATTTCATCAGATCCATCCAGACAGTCTCCATCACCGTCACATCTCCAGACATCAGGGATACAGTTTCCATCATCACACCGCCACTTGTCCTGACGGCATCCCGGAGTTTGACCTGCACACAGAGGCAGGCACTTTGAGATTTGATCCAAATGTAAAGTGCATTATAAATTAAATGTATTATTATTATTAATTAGGATGAATTTGGAAGGAGAAGTCAAGGCCTATCAATTATACACCATGTCTGGATTTAGAAATCTCTTTCAGTTTGAGGAGCTAAACTTTTTCCTGTCAGATAAACACTAATCTGACAGTTTTCTGCATGTGATCCATTCCTGAGGAGCAATGAGCAGCAGATCGTGCAGTTTCTGGCTCAAGGACACATCATTGTGTAAACTGCATGGGCCAGGGAACAAACCAAGCCAAATGGCCATCAAAATTTAACTCTGCTATGAAATTCACTTCAAAAACATTAAGTTTCTCATGTCAAATGAGATGAAACGCTAAATAACAGAGCTTGAAAGTATGTGTGTTCAAGATTTTGTCTTTGATTTGTTGCCACTCAGTAACCTACAGCCAAACATTTTTACAAATATAAAGTTTTCACGAGGCCATAAATTTGCTAATTAATAAGAAAATAATCCTGCCAAATCCTGCTGACCCAAGTTTCTAAATCTGGCCTCAGATGAGTATAGAAAGTAAAAGTATATGCTGTTCACAAACTAATGTTTAACAGCTCTGTTAAACACAATTGTTCGTTTGAGCCAACCAACTACTCCTATTATGCTGCCTCATATAAAAGTAGATGAAAAAAAGTTTGATAAAACAGATTAGGATTGTGTTAAACTCACTTCACAAATTCATACTGGACATAGAAAAGGTCAACCTCTTTGGTTGTGACAGCATTTACACACCGATAGCTGAAGGAAGCTAAACTAGCAAAACATGTTGTTTAGCTAGTTTAGTTGTATTTTGATCCATTCTGGGAAAATGGAAGGAAAACCCTTCAAATCTGCAGAGTTTATTGGCTAGTTTAACCAATTAACTGTCATTGATGAGCGTTTCATTTATATAACTGAACCTCACATAGTTTAATCTGATTAACGTTCATTAAAATGCCAATAAAGTTTTTTAAGCCCTTAACTCGGGCAGTATCTCTATGCCATGTTGCTTCAACGTTATCTTGTTAATTGTTTGTCTTTTTAAAAACATTCAAAGTCACTGAATGTAATTATAACGAATATTTGCGTCATCTTACCTCGGGAAATGACCAAAGTTGCCAGAAAAACCCAACAAATGAACCAGCATATCTCCATCTCGACCCGCGCGGCTCATCTGTACTAACTGCGACACCTGAGAGGAAATGCTTAAATCAGCTGCAGGTGCGCGCGTGACTCAGCATCCGTTACCAAACACCTTTAATTGTTTTTAAAAATGTTCATACGGTAAATTATCGAGACATGATAGTCCAAGTTTAAATCTAACTTTTTTTATGTTCAAAATACGAGGCAAACACAGAAAAATATTTTTTACTTCTAAAAATGGTAGTAAGAGGAACCAAGAACTACCTTAATATCACAGGTATGTCATTGCCTCCGTAGTATTATTCTGTAAATTTAAAGATTTACCAGTATGTGCATTGGATTTACCAAAAAAAACAAAAAAAAAAACACTAAAACTTAATTTCCCTGAAAAGAAAGTGCATAATTGTGAAATACTGTCGGAATTTATTGTAATTTATTGTTGATTTAAGTAACGCCCTTGTATAATAAACATGTTTTACAGCAGATGTTTTTTTCCATGGTTATTTACCATAATGTCTTTTGTGCATGATCACTATATTTTCCATGGTGAAATTCGGGCAACCACAGTTGCTGGTATTTTACAGATTTTTATTTGCATTGATGTATGTGTCTCAAAGTTATAGCATGAAGGACAAATCTAAGGCAGACATCAAAAACAGAAAGACCCATGGCAGTAATTTATAACTGATGTGTCACTGAGGTGTGCGTTTTGGAAAAGTTTTGTTCTTTTACGCACGGAAAGACGGTATTTACCATTTGCAGAAATACAGGTGGTACACAAACATTGTAATTGTTAATGCAGAAAAATTCTCGAGTCAGGGGAGTTTAGACTAGACAGGAAAAATCTACGAAAAAGAAATAAATAGTCATATATTTTACGCACTCACATACAGACACCCACAAACACTGCCACATGCTACACGCACTGAAGAGGACGAAGAAACAAGAAAACCAAATCAACACCTTTTAGTGCAATAAAAAAGAAGAATTAAAATATGGAATAAGTTGAAATGTTTAATAAAAACGGCACTGTCTCTAAAATTAGTAACCATGTGTAAGACCACCAAGATAATTCACTTATAATTGTGGATATAGTCTGCACCATGAAATACGAGCAGACGAGTGGATTAAATGATGATTTATTGTTTATAATAATAATAATAATAATAGTAATACATTTAATTTATAATGCACTTTACATTTGGATCAAATCTCAAAGTGCTACAAAGCAAAAATATATTTTAATAATAATAATAATATTATAAATTAGGATTGCGTATAGGTCACTGAGTTTGCATCACCAATTAGCAGAAATACTGGTATTCTAATTTTTAAAAAAGAGTGAAGAATAAACTGTCACTCAAAGAATTATTTGAATAAACGGACGCATTCGTGTAAAAAACAAAATAAATTTTCCACAAAAATATTATAATATGAAAAATGGAATATCACTAGATTGAATTAGTAATTTTAGTAGTAATGATGATTTCCCCAACCGTGTCCTATAAGTTCTTGTATCTAGAAATATCACGCCATGGTTTTATATTCTTTATTATCCACAGAGATAAAATGTCAAATAAGTAAATCTAGTGGGTTTCCTAAATGTAGTGAGTCAGTTTTAAGAAGAGCCTGACATGGAGTTCAGAATCAAAAATAAGTAGTGTATAATTATGTACACATAAACTGTGTGTATATATGGCAACATACACACAATACCGGGAAAGAACGTTGTTGGAAGACTTGGAATTTTGCAATGCATGTTATTGTTGTTACGGTGGGTTTTGTTTTGTTTTGTTTTTATTGCCCATAAAGTTCTGAACGAATTACTATGTATTTTTAGAGATGTAAAGTATAGCCTATGTGATCCAAGAACCAGTCCACGTTTTTTGGTGATGATCTGGATCCAGAAGTTATTTTACGGGTTCTAAACCAACATAATGGAAAACACCTTCAGTGCTTGGACAAAATGACGCAATGGAATCCATAAGATCTATGACGTAATGATAATATGGATCCAATTCATATTCAAGATGTGGTGATATTAATATGGGTTCTGATTCCATTAGGAGTCAAATCTGACATAATTGACGTAGGACCCTATACCTCGCCTGTACGTTAGAGTTGGAGACATTCTATTATTTATATATTTTAATAATAACACTAACTTAAACAGTCTGTCTGTTCCCTTGCAGTGAGGAAAGATCATTTTTCATTTCACATAAATTCCCGACCTTGGTGTCCTCAACTGTAACCAAAACCTCCATTTTCCCTCTTTGCTACAAAAAGTATTGAAGCCGTTATCATCTTGATTATCCCACTAAATTCTTTCACAGGTGATTGAGTTCACTCTTGTTTCAAACACCCAAACCCCAGATAATGTGCACCCGATTAATTGGTTTCCAAATAGAAAGACTATACACCAATGGTACTTTAGGCATTTCAAACATCAAGTACATCAAAAGGAATCAAAGCTTTGTGCTCATCTCTTTCTTCTTTCCTTTGAGGTTGGATGTGTATAAAGTCTGACTCTTGGATGGGCAACGATTAGGAACACCATTCTCGTCTATTTGATGCTGCTGACGTTTTGCGTGTCTAACCTAAGTGCTGCCACGTGAATATATTTTCATTAAAAACTGGCTTTGATTCTAAAACTCCTGCAAATATTGATATGCAGATCAGTAAGCAACTATCTATAGTCATGGAAGTGTTTCTATTACCTCCGCAAGAAAAGGATTTTTCTTTAAAACAAATAAATAAATAAATAAAAGATATTTTCTGTTCAATGGTAACTGTTGTTGTTGTTGCTGTTATTTTATAAGGTAAATGCATTCCCGATAAATCTCTAACATCATAGTGTAATTATTGTTATTATATGACCTATTATATTTACCGCTAACGGCTCAGAGCGTCCGCGCATGCGCAGTAGACCTAACATGACAGGATCGTGCTTTTGACACCGTTATTAATCTGTAATTACGGGTTAATTTAAGCCTATATCGTGGATACAGGCATAGATTAACCAACAATTAAATGACTAAACTTTTTTCTAGATTATAGTTGCACTAAAATCTAACTTTTATACAAGACAGCGTCTTTATTTTTCCTTGCTATGCCCCAACGTTCTCCAATCAGACCACGACCCACGCAATAGAATCTTTCTTGGTGAACGCCAGGGTTCCTTCTCCATCAATCATCTCCTTGGCTGATATTGCTGTCATGTGATCATATCAAAGGGATTTCTAATGTTCAATAACGACAATAGTCGTATTATATTATAATAGCCGTTATCCACTACAAAGAGCCGTGGGTATCGATACCACCAATAATTCTATGATCTGTCGCGTGGATCTGACGCCCACTGACAGCTCTTCAAAGGACGGCAGGTGAGAGGTGAGCGATTATAAAACCCAGTCCCAGAATTATCTGCAGCATTTGCAGTCTGAACAGGTTGGAGGTATGACGGGACCAAGAGTGGATTTCTCCGTTGCGCTTCTTCTCGTGGACTTGGTTCTGAGTCTCTCCGCGCAGTCCTATCCCGTTGTGCACCCAAACACACTCCTCCGTGGGATGGACACCGGCAACCGAGTGAGTGTCGGGGGGCAGGAGAGCAGCAGGCCGTCCCTCTACATGATGCAGCTCTACCGGACCATGCTGAAGGAGGACCGGGGCAGGAGACTGGCTGCAAGTGGGGAAGGTGACAACCCGGTTCTGACTGATTCTGATTCTATCGTCAGCATCGTTGCTAAGAGTGAGTTGTTGTTTTTTTGTGTTGCTTTAAGGGCATAAAAGATAGGAAATTCTTGCTGGGGAAAAAAGTCTTATAAATAAAACTAACCAATTTCTCTTTTCTTTTGCCTTTCAGGCTGCCAACAGATTGGAAAGAGGTGGTCGGTCACCTTTGACACGTCCTCCATGTCTAAGAGTGAGAACATCCAACTGGCTGAACTTCGCATCCGCCTGCCTGCCTTCACAGAGTCCCCCAGAGCTTTGGTGGACATCTTCATCTCCCATCAGGACCCGTGCTCCAGCGCGCTCTGCCCGGACAACAGGCTCTTCCTCGGACGTCTGAGCGCGCTTCCCCGGTCGATGGTGTCCATCTCATCCTGGAAGGTGTTCAACGTGACAGGGATGCTCCATCACTGGCTGCAGTGGGATTCCGCCATGCAGACATCAGAGGAGGACGAGTCTGAGGTGATGGAGGAAGACGAAGAGGAGAAGCTCGAAGTACAACACCCTACGGCGGACCGAGTAATGATGGTGGTATTCTCCAGACAGAACCCAAACGGCAAGCGCATGCCAACTCTCATCCACGCGGCAGAGCGGTCCAAGTACGTCAGCCTCAACAGGAAGCGGACGGCGACCAGGTCTAGTCCCCGGACGAGGAGCCGCGGCAGCAAGAGGACCAGGAGGCACCACCACACCCTGCTGCAGAAACAGGAAGTGGCTGGGGCCGCCTCTGCCAGCAAGCCCTCAGAGAAGGAGGATGAGGAGAGGAAGGATCCTCTCTGCAGGAAGGTGGACATGTGGGTGGACTTTGAGAAGCTTGACTGGAACAAGTGGATCGTCTACCCCAAACGGTTCAACGCCTACCGCTGTGAAGGGAGCTGTCCTACACCAGTCGACGAGAACTTCGCCCCAACCAACCACGCATACATGCAGGTAAGATTCAATTCCACCATGGAGACCAACTCCTTTCCATTTATTGTGCAGAATTTGTTTCCGGTTAACACCTATCATTAAACAATCATTCTGCAAAGATTTATCGTCTAATGAGTCACTTCTCTCTCTCTCCCTCTCTCTCTCTCTATCTATCTCACTTTATCTCTCTCTCCCTCTCTCTCTCCCTATCTATCTATCTATCTATCCCCCCCCCCCCCTCTCTCTCTCTCCCTCTCTCTCTCTCCAGAGCCTGCTGAAACATCACCGTCCAGACCTGGTGCCGTGTCCGTCCTGTGTACCGACCCGCCTTGCACCACTTTCCATGTTGTACTACGAGGACGGGCAGATGATCCTGAGGCACCACGAGCACATGGTGGTGGAGGAATGTGGCTGCCATTGAGAAGAATGACTGGAAATGCTCCGGTTAACGTCCGGATGAACTGGAGACTTTAGGTTACCAACCTGATCCACTCCGAGGAAGAAGGTGGACAAGTATCTTTATCGGCACTTTTACTTCACGGATGCTGCTGGGATGCAGAATATCAAAGAAGGGAACTATTGCATATCCCGGAGGCTGAGCTCTGACGTATGCATTTAAAAACAATGACTTGTACAGTTGTTGGTACTTCCCTGTTAGAAATATTTGTTTACTTAAGGTGTGTGTATTAGTTCAAATTCACTTTTCTAAGAAGTGATTATAGTTAGAGAACAAGGTAAAAACTGAAACAAATATTTTGACACTTTTGAATTAGTCACTTACTTGAAGCACTGTCATAAAAAAATGTTTTTCCCCATCCCATTCAAAATGGTGTTAGCGCTTAGAAATTGATAATGTTTGGGTCACATTGATCCATTTTTTTCTACACTTTCTACAATATTACAATAAATTATTTCTTATCTTGAAAGGTCTCGTGGTTTTTATTTGTGTTTATACAAGACCTCCGCTCATAATTCGATTTGTTGTAGCAGGAGAACAGAATGTCAGGCAAAGGTAGTGAGGTATAAAAAAATAGAGATAGTCCTACGCTGTCATTCCTGACAGCAAAGGTATATCCCTGAAAATCCCCTGCGTTGTGCGATCAATCATCCTGATCGAACTCCTCAAGTCAAATATGACTCATTAATGATCTCAAACAGTCCATATTGTCTCAACCAGGTTTTCTGAGCTCCATAAAAGAGATTTCCTTGTGTTAATTCATAGGAGCTAAATATACACACAACTGGACTTATGGTCGGGAAGTTAAGATCCAAAGAATTGTGTTTTGTTTGTCGTTGAGAAGGTTCATATGGGCTAAATCTGGACTAAATTAGACCATCAGTCAGGAAGTAATGTCTGAAAAATAGTGTTTTTCATAAAATATCTCCCCCTAGTAGGTTAAATATGAACTATTAGAGAAAACATATGATATATATGTACAACCAAAATTTGGAATAAATCGGACCAACTGTTCATGGATCAGGGATATAGTGAGGCCAATTTTCATGTCATTAAAAAGTACAAGAAGAAAAAAGAATAATGTGCGTATAAAATGCAATAAAGAGGCTCCTAAACAGATGACGGTTTCCTAAGTTTGATACTCATCACTGTTTTCCTCTTCATTTTGTCGTACACATTTGTCATGTCTCCCTTGAATTGTGGCTGAACTCCCCTGTCTCACATTTATCCGTCAGCTTTCAGAAAACAAAAAAACGAAATACACAATATGAGCAAACGCACTGATATAAAGTTCCTCATTACTCGCTTTTTTAAATGACTGTATTAAGGTTTAATTAAGTGCTTGGCTATTTGGCTAACTGACCAGTTAATTCAACTTTATTTCAAGCCTCCTCCTTTATCATATCATCATTATCTGCAGGTTTGCAAATACATATTGGATGGCTTTGGTCGTTCAAGGACACCCGTTCAGCCATAACTTTATAACCGCTGACATGTGAAGTAAGAATAGCGTTGATAATCTCCTTATATGCCTCGTGTCAGTGAGTGGCATATACCAGGCAGTTATGGAAATTATTATTATTTGACATGTAGCATCTACATTAACAATCGAGAGAAATGCTATCCCCGACTAGCGGGATAATGTGTCCTACTGCACCGGTTCAGGAGTGGTTTGAGGAACATAACAAGTTCAAGGCGTTGAGTTGTGCATTTTGTAAGATGTGATGGAAAAAGCCCGTCGATCCTTACAACTTACAGGTCTTGAAGGGTCTGCTGCTCACGACTCGGTCATAGATATCACAGCACAACCTCCGAGTTCCTATGGAGTCCATGTCTCGATGGAATCTGAGGTGTTAAGGTGCAACATTGGGACCTTCACCATACAGTAGGGTACCCTGTTTATGGTCATTATATTACAGTATAGCGTCAAATCACTACATCGTCGCATTTCAAATGAAAAGTCAAGGTGGTTTTATCGTTGGGCCTTGTAATAGGCAGGTGGTTTTAATGTTATGGCTGAGGTAGGTGGTAGCACCTACTCTTATGGTTACAAATAATGCAAAGTTAAGTGCCAACCACAATAACAAAACAATTTTTTTTCATCAGTTAGTATTATAGTTTTAATAAAAGCGTAACATTTTAACAAATATTAAGCGTTATAAAAAGAAAAAAAAACGTTTTTGTTTTCATCACAAATCTGAAAGTAATTATAGCATTGACAAAATCAAGGCTTCTCATTTCAGCAATTAAAAAAAACAAAAACAAAAACGAACAAAGTATAATGACGATGTTGAAATTTAATTCCAGCCACTTCTCTCTCCTCAGATGTCCATCTCAAACTGGGCGTCTTCTAGAAAAGGAAAAGCAAAAGACTGATGAGAAGAGGAAGACAGGACATGGAAAACAAAACAAAAAATCCCCAAATCTGCTCTGTGGACACTTTTACCTCCATTCTCCTCTGCCTGAAGGTTGCTGTCGGCGTCCTTGCTGGGTTTCATCTCAGGCGGGTTTGCGTTGCTGGAGGGGCTGGCTTTGAGGGGGCTGGTGACGCCTGGGATGTCAGGCAGGTCGGGAGGCGTACGCGTCAGTGGAGACGTCCTGCACTGCAGGAGGAACTTCCTGTCATATATGATTCTGGTTCCTGCAGGCAAAGTTAGCACAGGAAATAAAGGTATCTGTAAATGACTCAGTAAATGGCGTATAATCTTTCAAATGATCAAAGTTTGCAGCTTTTCTGTTGCCAGTAATTTACCTTTACCTTGTGAGTTTATTAATTAAATCAGGCCCAAGCTGTCGGCCCCATCAGCAAATGTATATCCCGAAAGTCCCCCAATCCCCTGCATTGTACAAGCAATCCCACTGATGGAGCTCTTCAAATTAAATGTGAATTTATAGCCGAAAAACAGTGTTTTGTGCATGAAAAGCTCCACCTATTGGGTAAAATAGGAACTATTAGAGTAAACTATGATATGAACAAGATAGACCTCCTGGAGTGGATTCATACGCACCAAATTTGGACTAAATTGAACAACGGTTGTGAAATTATGGCCCGAAAACCTTTGAAGATTAAGCTTGTAATGTAATGTAAGAAATATGAAACCAGGTTTTCCAAATATCAACCCAGTTCTTCCTCATATTTAGGTCTAGGTGGGTGAAAAAAAGTGATTTCAAAAAAAGTCTTCTGACCTTGATATTTTACATGTATAATATAATATAAAAAAATAAAATGCATCTAACATGGCAGACAACACATTGAATTGAAAAATAAAATAAATGACGAACGACCCACTTTTGGTCATCCATATCGCTGACCTCGAATGTCCGTCACAGAACAAATCCTAGTTTATCTACGCAAACCTGTCCCATCTGGCAATGTGCTGACAGAGCGCAACCTCAATTCTAATGACCATGTGGTTTCTGTGTCACATTTCCCACAACTACAGAGAGAGAAACGTTTTTTTTATCACGATACTGGAGATTTCACAAACGTAAACCTGTTTCAGTTAAATTCTGAATACATGGAGCCGATGACAGTATTTTCTAAAAACTTAATCTTTCTTCTTTAATATAACAAGTGGGACCTCATTAGACCCTCGTGAAAACCTGCTGCTGCAGCGCAACAGCATCCTGCTATAATAATGTGGCTATGAAAAGGTTACGACTAGTTTTCTTTTATATTTGACAGGACATTTTTATTTTATTTTTCCTTTACATAGAAAAAATAATTTTTTGCATCGCCTTCACTGATCTGTATGAAACATAAATGTCATATTTCCATCACTATCAGCGTGTCATTTTTCACTGTTTGATGTGGATTCTCATTAATGGCGTCATCTTGTTGCTCTACTTCTCAGAATTAAATGTTGATTAAATCACCTCTGACTGTTTATGTCATGGTCAATCCATTCCTCAACTTAATTCCTAGTGTGAACAATGTTTCCCCCTCCCTGGTGTTTCTGTCCCTCCCCTGTCTTGTCGAACAGCCATACACTCACACCAGGCGTGAGCTACCACGGCTCCAAACATCTAGCAAGTAAACCAGAAAACACCAAAATCGCAATTTGTAAAGCCAGTAAAGACATAATAAGCTGTGGAGGAACAGCCCCGACAACGTTCGGCACAACAATCAGACATAAACATTTTAGTCCCAATGGAAGGCCCTGCTTTGATTTTGTTGACTGTGATTAAATGTGAACTATAACGGTGGGACATAATAGGTAGAATAAGACAATCAAATAAACTTAAATTTTCTATCTATCCTCACTACCTCGTTCCTCCAAAACTGTTACTTTTCAGGGAATAGGAAAAACACGATACAGTTATGACTATACAGCAATCCTGGTGAAAACTAAACAACAAGTTACCGCAATTTTCCTCTTTTCTTTTCTACTCCCACATCCTAAAGGACTTAAACATTGCTTTTACAGACTGTGTCTTCAGTAAAAGAAAACCCAATAATTTGACGTCATGATGATACAAGATTTGGTCACATGTTCTTTTGAATACATTTCATTGGTCAAATACTTATAAACCCAACAACCAGACTGATAGAAGCTGGCCAATAGCATTCCTTTATTGAAAAACATATTAAAAATGACCAAGATGATGATTGGAGGTTTCAGCCCGACAGCGATAATATCCTATTTGACTGTAATAGTTCATATTTTACTCAGTAGGGGGAGCATTTGAACGATAAAACACTTTGTCAGTCATAAGTTCCTAGATTTGGTCCAATTTAGTGCTTATGAATTGACTGTAAGAGATCTTGAGTAAATCAAATTTTACTCACAAGATGGAGCTTCTTCCTTTTTTTTTTTTTTTTTTTCCAAAAAAAACACTGTTTTTCGGACACAACTTCCCAAATATTGGTCCGACATGGTCCAAATTTGTTGCATATAGTAGAATTTTACTCTTTTGTGGACTGTGATTAAACATTCTATAATGGTGCAAATTTTATCAGGAGAAAAAGAATATTAAATTTCATGTTCAGGTTTCCTGATGGTGACTGCCACAACAACCTAAAATAATGCTGAAATGAAAAGTGTTTATAATGTTTGTTCAACGATTTCTCCTTTGGCATGAATGAAGTCATTTTTCTTCTATGAACCCACTGTGCAGGAGATTAGTCTATAAAATATTGCCTGGCCAAAGTTAAACACTGCAGTCTCTGTGCATTGTGTGAATTAGCGTGTAAATGAAAACAGGGAGACACTGTTCCAGAATCTGATAATTCCAGCAAGCAAAAAGTCATTTTATGTCCTATAAAGAAGGTGGATTGTAGAATGCAGGGTTTGGGTGGTGCTGATTCTATAATAAGGTTCATTTAACTCTGGTCTTTAGCCTCTAGGAATCAAAGGCACTGTCAAACATTTACAGCAAAACAGAACAGAACTCTGGACAAGCCCTGCAGCCTGGCTTCTTCTACTATCAACTGTTCTTATGCCACTATAAAAATAACTTTGTATGTCATTAAATCTAACTAAATATGCTCATACTCAAAGGCCAAATCCAGTTTTAGAAGATTCAGATTGTGTTCACATCGACAGTCTGTACAGCAAAAAAAAAAACCCAAAAAACTTCAAATTCAACTTTAATGCATGCTGCTTAGATTTTCGTCCAGTTTGCTCTGATGTCATTCATAAATTGGCACCAAATAATCTCACCACAACATTAATTGCTGCTGCTAAAGCCTATGATTGATTTAAGCTTATTCTGAAGATTTTGTGAATATGTTGAGTTGTTAGTTTACTAGTCAGAGAATAAATAGGGCCAGATACTACTGCCAGATACTACGAAGTACTAAGACCACCCTGAGAAATAAAAAAGTCTAGTATGACGGAAATAAAGTCGTATTTTTACAACATAAAAGTCAGAAAGGGCATAACAAAGAAAAGTCCCCAATTCCCTTTGTTGTACAAGCAATACCCCTGATTTAACTCCAGAAATGAAGTTAGTTCCATGGTAGTTATCGTAAAAGAAGAAAAAAGCTCCTTTAATCAAGTAACTTATGAGCAATAAGATTAAAATATATTGGAAAAATATGATATTTACATGATAGAGATCCTCCAGTTGACTCCTATGCACCAAATTTGGACTTAACCAGACCGACTGTTGAGAAATGACGTCTCCAAACCTTTTGGAGATAAAGCTCCCCCTAGTGTCAAAAATACGCAACCGATCTTTCCCAAACTCAGTGCAGTTCTTCCTCGCACTAAGGTCTGTTGGGGTATAAAGTTTGAAATTATCCATGAAAATTATTGAAATAGTTTTTGAGTTATCATGTTAAAACGAAGAATCCGCGGCGGTGATGACGATTCCATAATATCCCCGGCTTTTCAGGGATTGATGGACAATTTTGTTTTCCTTTAGAACCACGTAGATGTTAAAAAGCTTTTTTTTTTTAAATATTTGCTGAACTGGAATTTAATCCTTTCATGTTGCATCACATCACTGCTGATACGAAAGCTAAATATAATGTATAAATAAATAATATTTAAAAAATAATATATTTATCTGGAATCAAACATCCATGTAAATCTAGGAATATAAACAAGGTTAGAAAAGAGAACAGTCAGTGCTTTGTGCATTCTGTAGTCAACAACTACAATAGGCTAAATCGATTACAAGTTGGATGCGGCCCACATTGGACACATGCGCACACGCAGAGAAGTGCACTCGGCAGGCAGCAACACACTTTCAGCAGTAATAAGAAACGTCTCCATGAGCAAAGCAATGTGTATGATTTTAACGTAGGGGCCCATTTGTAACGTGAAGAGTATCATCCTGATTTAATAACAGTTATTTAGTACTCTCCACGTCATTAACAATTCACTACATTTATAAAGTTACGTTAAACCCAACAGAAGAGGCGTTAATTACGTGCCCTTTAACACTGAGTTAGCTAGCTAGCTAGTTAACTAGCTTACCAAGACGAGTTTTCGTCGTCTACAGAGCCAACTCAGCATTCAGCTTCAAATGCTCCAGCGTTACCGACGTGCTCCACGCCACGACATGTCATCTTAGCAAATCCTGGAGTTTATAACTTTCTTTGGCCGTTTTGGGGGAGAGATTCTCCCACACCATGGATGTATTCTGTCGCGATGGTGTTGCCATGACGCTGATGTTTACTTCCTTCTTAACACGCGCTGTCAGATGCAGTGTCCTATTACGTCGACGACTAATCGACTATTAAATTCGTCGACAGCTTATTTCATAATAAATTATTCGCTGCAATCATATTACACACACATTTGTCCTTAAGTGCCGTTGGCAAGCTGACTGACTTTGCTATAATATGATGTTTGCAGAAGTCATAATTCTTTAGTTTTTTTTAATGTTCTTTAAGGGTTCAATTTGATTTTGCACCTAAAAATGTACATTGTTTTGATGAATGAGTAAATAAAAATGGTTTTAAAGGTTTTTTGGGTCAGTAGCAGTAAATATGGGTGATCAACTCTGTTATTACTGTAATCTCTGTTGAAATGTCAACACCTTTAGTTTAAGGTTGTGCCTTAAAAAAATTCTAATTAGATATGTTTTTATTCATAAATAATTGATCAGAAGCTGTGTAACAACTCTTATTACATTACATTTCAAAGCTTTTCATTCATTGCAAAGCTATTTCGGGAGAACACGTGCAACTTTTCGGTAAATTATTTTCATACTTTTACACTAAAACAAAAAGTCTATCTTTTCTTTTAACTCAAAGCTGAATGAATGGTTGAGGAGACAATAATTATATTATGAAAGATAGGGTTTTAAACTGTATTACATTTTTAAACTATATATATTTGACCCAATTTGTCCCTAATTAACAGAGTTGCTTTTTCGTTAACACATTGTTTTTCCTATTATATATTTTAAATCTAATTGGTGCCAGAACAGAAAAAGCTGAAAATACTAAATTTAAAGTAATTTTTATGAGATCAGAGTTTAATGGAGGAAAATCATTCTGATTTTGATCTGTTTTTCTTCTATACTTGAAATGTTCTCGGATGCGCCATAAAAATAAGAAATACATTTATTAATACGTTTTAAGCCGTTTTATTCAATCTAAACGTAGAAACAAGCACCCAGTTACCTCCTGGCGTGGTGCTGAAAACTGTTCCTCCTGGGGTGGTGGAGTAATCCTGGGGCATGTGAGCAGAATCGTTGATGACAACCCGCCTCACTGCAGGGATTGCCCGGCTCCTGGTGTTCTGATCTCCCGCCGACATCTTCAACAACGCTGGAAGAATTTAAGAGCAGAAACGTTTCAGAGTGGGCTCAAAGACCACAGAGAAGTTGCCTCTTGTCTCCACGTGGTCAGATCTCCTCCAAAACAAGCATTCCTTGAAAAAAAACACGTGGAGGACAGAGCTGTGATTGGCTGAAAACAGGGGGCGTCACAAAACCTGGGAGTTGTAGTTTTTTCTCCAGTCGAACGATGCTCTCCATGAACTTGTGATTGAAGCTCTTGTAGCAGTTTGAAACCAGTAAAGACAACAAGAATAAATATGTGTCTCATAAAATTAAATTTTTAATGAGATGTAAGTGAGTGAGTAGTTTGTGCGCCCTTAAAATATTTAATGTTCTCACCAACAAAAGAAAACAAAAAACAAAACAATCGATGCAAAAAATATTTCTATGCATATATACTTCTTTGGGGGGTATTTATTGATTTAATGACTTAGACCCTCTTGATTTATTAGAAAATGACAAATCGTTTGGTCAAGCATGTTCCTAAAGAGTAAAAAAAGCTACAAAACTATTTCATGACGAAGTTTTGTATTTCATGGAGAGCAGTTATAATTACTTTAGCTCAACCTTTTGGTTAAACATGCTTTTAGAAAACTGTTTGAGCCTTATTAGACTAATTTTGATTTAATTAAGTTACGTATTTCTGTTAAGTTAGTGGTATTAAAATGCCAAAGAAAAATCCTTATCGAATAGGACGTCCCCAATAGCCATGGTTAATGCCTGTTCCACCGTGGTACCTTTGACCTTTGACCTGTGGTGTCTTCCAGGGCTCCATCCTTGGCCACTTGCTGTTTAGCATATACCTGCTAAAACTGGGTCGTGTTATAAACAGGTTCAGTCCAGTGGCACGCATTTTTCAATAAGTAATAGAGACATTTACAGTTTACTTCTGAAAATAAAATTTGTACTAAAATTACTGTGATGTTATGTCTGCATAAACGGTTGTGCTTTAAGCTCCAAACTAACCCTGATAAAAATATATCAAATGGTAACACTTATTTTCCATTTATATATGCGCTCTCTCTGAAAATAAATGAATATATCTGAATAATAGTAAAAAGCTGATTCAGTTGTTTTGGGAATATCTGACTTTACGTCTCCACACTGTATCACCAGTTGTCCTTCTGTCTTCTACATCCAAACAGAAGAACGTGGTTCTTGAATTATGTGCTGGAAAACACGATGGGACTTGTATGATGTTTTAAAAATGAATCCGCGTCATCCGCTTTTTCAGATTGCGCATTCTTTAACAATTTTTCAGTTTTTCCTGCTTCATTGTCCGTGTAAAGTATAAATACATTATAAACCACCAGCCTTGATAACATATAATTTAACTAATCCTGCTCCAGAAAGAATTCACTCACTTTTTTAGAGGTACAAGCCAGATTGTTGCAAAAATGTTATTCAAAAACAAAGATTCTGAACTTGGGGTTTGGGGCCTCCAAGGAATCCTTGAGGGGGTTCCAGAGGGTCTCCAGTAAGATCCATTGATAGGTAACACAACAACATTTTGGTCATGTGTTTCATCCACAAAAGCTAAATCTTTATTAGATTAAATGTGTACTCTCATTGTGCCTGACATTGAAAAATTTTGAGGACAATGAAGTCAGAACAAGAGCACTGAGTGCTAGAATCTTTTTCTTTAAAACATCTGATTCACCTCCACACGGCTCCAGAGATACCCGTAGCTCATAGCTCCTTCCCCAGATCCCAGAGGAGGTCAGAATGTGCTCAAAATAGCAGAAAATTCTGCAAGAGTGCAAACATTTGCACAAGGGTTGTTCACCCACAGGCAGGGCTCCACTGCTTCACGAGCCAACCGCAGGTGGCTGCACTCAAAAAAATTAAATAAATTCATTTATGTACTTTAATTACATGTACGATTTACAATCCATTGGGATTACACAATTTTACGGTATATGATCGATATTTTTCATAAAACTATGAATGAAACAAGTAAAAATTTGATTTATGTAACAGTTCTACTAAACCTTATGCATTTAAAATACATTTCCCCTCCTAAACAGTCAATTCCTGAAAATTATACGTAAATTAATTAAAACATTATTATCATTTTTATTGTTGAACTTTGTTTTGCTTTTTTTAAAAATGATTAAATGTAGTTCTTTTGGTTATTATCATATAATGTTGATTCTAAAATAAAACTGAATAAATATATTTTCAAAATTCTTTAAAACATTGAAATGAAAATCGAATCGACTTAAAAACTATACAATGACTCGTTTTTTTCCGAGGATGTGCCGTCACAGCTGGGAAAACAGTTTGTTTCCCCTCACACAGCAGCCACCATCATACTGACATCCTGTGGAACTCATGGAAGGCATCGCCCATAAACTCTAGCAGGACAAAGGTGCTGCCGGGCCTGTGGGTTCTGTCTGCAGGAAAGGAGTTGTTCTGACCCACAGAGGGAGCTGTTGATCACACATTAACTAGTTATCTCCACCAAGGAGGTTATGTTAATTAATTATGTTAATATAAAACATGTTAACATGTTATATCAAATTTATATCTAATGTTGAACCTAAATGTTTGGAAATATGCAAATTTACACTGCGGACAGCGGAAGTACCAAAATAAAAACTCGATGAAGAAAAACGCACTTTTATACGCAGAAAATGTGGCCGGCACATTTTGCAGAAAGGCGGTTTCTGATCTAGTTCTGGGCCAGTGCCTAATTTGTTCCTCCGGCCCACCTAAAAATAGGTTCTTAAAAGCAATCCAAAAACTCCTGGGTTAAAAGCGAGAATCTGTGATGTCAGAGAACGGGGGCGGGGCTTTTGTGGCAAACAAGAAGTTTTTGTCAGCCGTGTCTGAGAAACCTAAGTGTGCAAAAGTCGTGTCTACCCGAAAACCTAAAAGTATGTGACTTAACTGAGTCATTTTCCACCACCTGGTTTTGTTGTTGAACCGTTTAGTAAGTTATATGTGTTTACAAACGGCGCCCCCTACAGGACAGCTCTTCACGTGGTTGAAAGATGGTCGGGTGAAGGGATGTTGCACGGACCAAGAAAGAACCCATTCAAATTCATAATGGATCCGTCATCCGAGGAGATAAGAAGAGCTGGACAGTGAGTGAAGAGCCGCATTAGTGACAACAAAGCTGTGACATGGATCAGAATCGGCTCTACTGGCTAAATATGAGCTCACATATAAAGAATTTGACTCCGTTTTTGTCCAATGCTCACAATGTGCTTATACAAGAATCAACACACATTCAGGTCTATAGAGACGTCAAGGATTTGGAGGTTTAGTGCATCGTCTTGATGATGGTATCCACGTTGGAAGTCCAATTTAGGTCCTGGGAGATTGGGGATCACAGAAACCTGATGGTCTCCACAGTCAACACAGTGTTGATTTGTATGATGATGGGGGCAGTGCTGGGGGGGGGGCTTCTCCTGAAGTCCAATGTTATCTCCTAAGTATAGTTTTTGTTGCATACACTTCACAACGGAAAACCTGCTTAGCTGACATTTCTTGTTAAACACGAGTTTTCAGAGCTTCTTCTGGCTAACTGGCGGTATTCAGCATTTACTCTGACTCTAAGTCCCTGCAGAGATTTTGAGTCAAACCAAAGCTGTTGGCATGGACTGTTTGCTGGGGACACTCACCTACGGGTCACAGATCCATTCCTTTGCATTTCTTGGGTCATCTGTGGTCGGGTTGATCGCTGACTCGGATCGTTACAGGCGGAAAGGTGAAGCACATAAAAGAGGTTCTGTCTAATTACTGGCAGAATAAACACAAATTCTTATCACGCTATTTTACTTTTGTGCAATCGATTCAATAATAGTTACACAAAATCTGTTTAATCTGTTTCTATTTGTGTTTTACCTGACTGCCAGGTATTCCAGCTTCTTCTGTATTCTTTTTCTTCTTCTTCTTCCTTCTTTGCTAGTATTCCCCAACCTTTCTCCTTTGGAATCCCATTTGGGAGTTGCCAGTAATTCTTTATTTGACTTTGAATTACCATGCATTAATATCCTGTTATTCCTGTCGGTTAAGTTTGTATTTTTGTTTTGAAACATGTTCCGTTATTTATTTATTATTATTTTAAATGAAGATGATTTCAAGGCGGAGGTCACAACCCAGTGCCTCTCTGGCGAAATGGGCGGGACTATTTTCTACATAGACTAGTTGATCCGTTAAAAATGTGGGATAGAACACTTTAAGGCTCACAAGCAGTCTGCACTCAACACCTTTCAGTACCTTTCAGAGGTTTTAGTCTGACTAACATTGCATCGTTACAATCCTAGCTAACTTTATGTTAGCTGGTGAAGCCGTGTTGTGTGGTAAACTCACCGGAAATGATACGTTAACATCAGAATCATCGGTGTCGTAACTTTAAAGGCAGAAACTCCACATCACTCAATTTATCCTGAAAAAAAGCATTTTCATGAATAGTGTTTTAAAACGATTTTATCTGAATAACGGAGATTGGGGGGGGGGGGGGGGGGGGGGGGGGGGGGCGGGGGGGGGGGAATCCAAGTCTGCCCAGGGCCGCGTAAATGCTCGGGACGCCTCTGCACAGTCAGAGCACACACCTCCTCCTCCTCCTCCTCCTCCTCCCTCAGCTGTCTTCAGCCCTGCCACGATCACGGTACTGCGCAGTGTGGATGTGCTGCTCCCCGGTGAGAACTGTCCGTGTCTGCTCTACTCTGAAGTTCTCTCGCGTTATAAAAACAGAAAAGAAAACTAAAGAAAAAAGAAGAATAAAACAACAGCCATGTTGGACTGATCCGTTGGAGTCTGCGGTTCTCCGTGCCCGAAAAACGACCTGAAGGATGCTGCTGCTCTCCAGCCCGCGGAGCGGACGTCGGCTCGGGGCTCCGCCGCTGCTGCTGCTCTTCGTCCTGCTGAGTGTCGGTACTTTCAGCGCGAGGAGTAGAGGTAAACAACAACAACAACAACAATAACATGCTACACACCTGACGATCCATTACTTTCAAATGCTGCGTTCATTAGTTTAATGAACGCGCAAGAGGGTTTGCGTATTTAACTGATGAGCTTCTCTCAGATCGCAAAGCTGAGGATTCGAGAAACGACTAATCGATTAAAGCGTTTTGGAGACTTGTGATCTACTTGTTTGTTTATATGATGTGTGTTTTGTTTTGGTTCACGTAGCTTTGCCATGTCTCAGGATGGGTGATTTAGATTAGTTTCCTCCAGTTCCTGCAGGAGCGCCATTGATTAATCGATTATTTGTCGACTATTAGATTTCTTGCCATCTTTTTTTTTATCTGTAAATCGGTTTTAGAAATCGTTTTTTAAGAGAGAAAAAGTAACTGATTCCACCTTTTTGAATACCTTTGGTTTCCATACTCCCCTATGACAGTAAAAGTATGACATTTCTGAATATTATCTTGGGTTTAAGGCAACGCTGATACACATTTCAATAGATTCTGACATTTTATAGTACCAAACACTGATCCATTACTTGGGAAATGATAAAATGCATTTCATTTTGTGTTCACAGTGGGGCATATTACTCTAACATAACACTAATCCAGCCCACGTATCCCTGATCAAATGAGGAAATATCAATTGGAATGTCTTTATATGATGATAAAAAAACTGCATTTTTTGATTATACATTGAGTTTTCTTTTATTATTGCTTTAAACAGCTGATATAGCAGAATATAATATTTGATGAGAGAGAAACCTACACAGACTTTTACTATTTCACAATTTAATTAAAAAAAACACTTTTGAACCTTGGAGAAGCAAGAAACTGAGTTTGTCCATATTGTGCAAATTGTGCAAATTCAACTACACAACCTGAACAAAGCATTTATGAAGGAAGCATTTATTTTTTTCTCAGTGGTTAATCTGGTTGGAGCACTGCTGTAGATATTGGAAAAATACATATTTGAGTGCAATTTGCCTCTTTCTGTGTGTGATGGTTGCTGTTGATGTGGGCAGCGGAGATAATCTGCATCCCAGCTTTTAACGCAGAAACCCCGTGGGAGCGACAGCAGCTGGCCTCACATCTAATCTCTATAGCCTTTATCTGACACACACGCTCACACCCGACACTCACATACACACACTCATCTCACGTTTCTCATGATAAATCCAACCACAAGTAAAACAATGAGAGAATTTATGATTATTTCTGTCCAGGCTTTCAAACACATTCTGTTTTAGAGCAAAATGAATATCAGATGTGAGACCCTGGTACGAAATAAACTGAAGTCTGTGTATGAAAGGAGAAACCATACTAGCTCAATTTTGTATTTGTACATTTAAGACAGCCCACAGTTGCACTTTTCTGCAATAAATGGATAGTGAATATTATCTGTTCCTTCATTATATCAACATTTATACAGTTAATCACATTATTTGCTGGATGTGATGACTATCTGGTCATGAGGAGGGGGCAGGAATGACACCTGAGCTGCCAGGTGGGAGACAATTCTACATTTTTCAGTCACCTTATTTTTACAGTGAAGCCAAATAAATGTATTTTCTGAATCTGAACCAAACTAGACGCGGCAGGAAGTAGACGACTGAAACCTAAAGTTGACATACAATGTGAAAAAGGTAAATCTTTACGAACGCACCATGGAAAGTTATATCTGGGTCAGGGGTTTTACGAACAGGAGGTGATGCAGCGTCTCCTATTTTTACCCTTTTCATTTACTGACACAGACATTCTACCAGCGGAAATGTCATTATCTCCTCTTTCAAGTGCTGGAAATAAAATCTGTGAAAGAAGACAGCTGTTTTGGAAAAAAGAGCTGTTACGTAATTTTGCAGAAGATGGAAACAGACAAGGCTGCAGCTGCGGCGTGTCGCCGGCGGCGTGACACGATTTTAAGGGAATAGTAGCTCTGATGTCATCAGCAGTCGTGGAATTGTTGTTGCTCTCGTGATGCGTGATAGGCTGTGACACCTGTTGCATTTGAATACACCTTGTTCAAAACAATGTGTGACTCTGTGTCACTAGGTGGATTTACATGGGACACTTTTCTACTAGCCGAATTAAACATTCCTGAATTGCGATGTCGATCTTCTTTTCACACGACCTGTGATCTTTTCTGACCCGGTGTTCACACGCATCCACTCATCTAATCGGAAACAGCTTCCTGACACACATGATCCACACTCCCTTCCATAAGGTGGCGATAACGCTACGATGAGCTGGGCGCCGACCGCCAACAAGCGCCCAGAAGAAGAATACGACAAAGAGGGCATGAGTAAAAGTGACTTTTCGTCCATCTAACCGTCCAGCTACGTTAAACTCTTTCAAAGTTGCGATGAATAAATGACTCTCCGATCTAGACCGCTACTGTTTAAGAGTCGTCATATATAAAATGCGTTGCAGCGCCGAAAATCTGGTCATGACCAGATACAACCCAAACAGAGAGTTTTCAGAAACAGTGTTTACATGCAGAGACTGGACATCAGAAAGACTTTCATGAAAAGACGTAGACTACCTCCATGTAAAGGAATGAAATCTCATTCGGAAATAGACTTTTTTTTCGGGATGGGGTCTTAACACGCAGCATTTTCTTTACGGTTAGGCGTCTTTTCCGAATCTATTAATCGAACCCACCTGGTGTGCGATCTGATGATTGCGTAAGTTGTCTTCAAAAGCAAGACATGGTAAAAAAGAAACAGACTTTCACCTGAGTCACGAAACATTGCGTGAGCAGGAATTTAATTAGAGTCTACAGTATCTATTCCGCTGCTACTTCTAAATGAACAAGTGACTGGATTGTTATTGAAGATTATTAAATATTCTGAAGACTCTTACAAGACCTGGAATAACAAATTCAACAATTACAGCCAGACAGGTTTCAGGATAATTGCGCTGTGTGACAGCCGCCTGAGGTAGGAGCTAATCAGCTGCTTGATCCAGCAAACACGGCCACATCCACTTATGTAAATACACGGCAGGGTTTTCGCAGCACAGGATGTTCCTGGAATGGAAGGAATCCAAGATATAAATAAACTCAATTGATTACATGAAATATGTTGAGGTTGCTCGTTGGGATGCAGTATTTGTTCATTTTATGTGTATGTTTTTAAAAGAAAAACACTTGAGAATGTTGAATTATTCATTATTATTATACGTTGTTAACTTTTAAGCGTGTTAATTTTTTTCCCAGAAAGTCAGGGATATTATGGAATCGCTGCCGCAGGTCTTTCGTGTTAACGCGATAACTCCGAAACCATTCCATTTTTAATTTTATACCCACACGGACGGTAGTGTAAGGAACAACTGGACTGATTTCGGGGAAAGATTAGTTTTATAATTCTAACACTAAGGGGAGATTTATCTCCAAATTTCTCAACCGTTGGTTCTATTGTGTTCAGATTTGGTGTATATGAATATCTCCTCTCAAGGAGTTCTATCTTACATACACGACATTTTACTCTAATAGTTCATATTTTACTCACTAGGTTCTCAAGAAAGAAAACGTCAGACATCACTTCATATTTTGAGTTGAGTTATATCAGGGGATTTGCTTGTACGACGCAGGGGATTGGGGGCTTTTCGGTGATATACCCTTGCAGCGTAGGTCTAGTTTGAGCATTTGAACGTGGAACTGATCTAATTCAGTCAGATCATTGTCGCGCCGTCACGTTTAAATGCCAGTTTTGTCATTCGACAGAGCCACATGGAGCTGTGGTCATTATTACTGAAGAGAGCCTCTGGCCTTTTCTTCCAACAGGATTAAGCTTTAATGATCCACCTCTTCAGCGTCGCACTGCTGTCGCTCTCTCTCTCTCTCTCTCTCTCTCTCTCTCTCTCTCTCTCTCTCTCTTTCGGTCTCACACACATACAGCAGCTGCCCTCAGTGTTTTCCTGTTAAACTGTGTTGCCCTTCAGCAAAAATGTTGGTCTTTAAGTGTGTATATGTATGTGTGTGTGTGTGGGTGTGTGTGTGTGTGTGGGGGGGAGGGGGTTAAGTAGAAACTTCCATGGAAGGACACATCCATTCTACCACAGGGCACAAAGATCTCTGGTTAATTCCTCATGATGTGTTTCCTTGTATGGTTGTATTGTGGCCAGTGTGTGTGTTTTGTGTACAGATTAAATGTCAGGATTATTTGTTTAGCCTTAACTCTTTGACGTCCAGCTCAACTCTTTCGTCGAGAACACTTTGAGTCTCTTTTTTTCTTATTGAAAATTGTGACCGAGCCTGTTTAGAATGTGACCCAGTGGCGGCATGTAAATGCTAAAGAGTCGGGGGTCAAGGACGGAGCCCTGGGGGACACCACACGTCAAAAGGGGCCACCCAGGAGGAGGCATTTGCCATGACTATTGAGAAAGTCCTATTTGATAAGTAGTTGGTTTTTTTTACATTTCAAAGGATTCGAGGACTTCCTAAACAGAATTATACTCATTATTAGAAGTATGAATATATTACATGCCCCAAAGATGTAAAATATGCATCTATATGTATCTATTTCTTTTTTCTCAGTGAAAAATAGAGAGTGAGATTACACTCTCCTCTGTCCAGAGTAGAGTTTGAAACATATTGCTTGTGATGGAGCCTTCCAGGAATTGATTCAGAAAATGCGGTTTGGCTCTTTCTGGTCTCAAATGGACCGGTTTTGTAGCTTCTGCGGTCCTGTGGGAGGTGGTTTGAAATTACCAGCATTCATCATTGAGAGGAAAGGAAATTCACCACCCAATTATACCGTGGTACTGATATTAGCCAACAACCAGGAAAGACGTATTGATCCGACCCATTGCGGTCCTTGTAGTCCAGACTCGTGTGGTCAGCCAAGACTCCTCTGTGGTGGTTTCTTCAAATCACTCCTTTCTCTTTCTGTTTTTTTTTTTCTTTTCTTCCTTTCTGTCTTGGCCCAGCTTTTTCATAGCGCGCCGTGGGTTACCAGACCTCTGCAGGAAATGGGAGGCCCGTGATTAATCAAGTTACAGGCATTAACACGAAACCAGAGTCGGCACAGCTTATCTGCAATGAATCCAAGAATTCAATCTCGGTACTACCCACATCCAGAACTGCAATACCGACAGTTTTAAAAATAAAATAAAATCAATCATCTGATGTAGATGGAGTTGAATTGGATTTTCAGAAAAACCGCACATTGCACAGAAATGCATCCGTAGCCACATCCTTACGAAGAACAAGTGTTTCTCCTGATTTTATCTTTAATACAGTAGAAAGATAGAAAGATTCCTTCTTCTTATAGATAAGATAATATAATACCAAGTAAAGGAAATAACAATTCTGCTAATGTAAGCCAACTTTATGGTAATGTGACCCGATTCAAACTGTTTGCATTTGTCAGCACTGTTAAAGAAACACTAATTAAAGCAGCTCTGAATATAATTGGATTGAAGAGGCCAGCAAACAGGATGACCACCAAAAAAAACAACAGACAGAAAGACTTTTTTTTCCCCTCATCTACTGGCTGCAGGTGTTTAAATGCTTTCAACTTTTCTTCTGTTTGCTGCAGGCCCGCTCCGCTCTAATGACAATAACTCAGTAATTATCCTCCGGCTAACATATTGTCTGACATAACAGGGAGTTACTGAGAGAGACAAATGACTGACGCAGGCAGCCATTAGGCGAAAGCTACACGACTGCGCCCCGCCGGAGTAGAAAAACACATCGCCTCGTTCTACAAACAGTTTTCCATTCAGCGTGAAACTCTAAAACTTTTTATTATTCACGTCCTTTTTCCCTCATTATCTACTCACTCAAAAACCTGAGTAGCGAGTAGATACCTGTGTTTTTTTTTATCTTTGTGTAGTTCCTCTCGCAGCATTATGATGTGTTTGTTCCTGCAAAGTTACTTGGGTGTTAAACAGGTGCAGAGTCATGCACTATTTTCCACCCATCCAGACAGCATGCAGGGTTCATTGCATCAGACTATGAGGGGAAAACCGGTGCTTGCTGTGCTACTCTAGCAGAATGAAAGTTAGACAGTTTCCATGCATATACGCTACGTTCCCGCTGACGGTCTGAATGCTCGGTTCGGATTCTTTTCTAAGTTTGGATTTTTTGCGGGTGTAGCTGTTCACCGTACTTTTAAAATGTGTCGTGTGTTGGACCAAAGTATGAACAGTTCACGGCCTTAAAGTGTCCCGCATGCGCAAAAAAGAACAATAATGCAGCATGAAGTGAATATGGAAGCAAATTGTAAGCCACTAAAGTGAGTTTGAACGCTTTCATTTGTGGTGAAAACGTTTATGGTGATGTTTTATAGTGTTTAAAGTGATGTTTTGTGGACACGGACTCCTGCCGGCGCAGCTTTGTGATGAAGGTCAATGGAAGATGACATTGAAGTCTCAAGAAATCCAATGTTGACCAATCAAACTGGGTTGGAGTTGCAAAAATTCCGACCTGTTTCTGATTTTTCGAGCAAATATGGAAGGGGTCCATATCAGAGCTGGAAAAGATCAGATTCCATGTGGTTTATGCTGTTCACACTGTAATGAAAAAGTCACATAGGAGCCAATACAAGCAGTGCAAACGTAGTCTCGGTGGTTCCGATTCAGGCTCTTGGTGTCTAACGCTGTCTTCTGAGAACTGATTGTTATCTTTTCTAAGGTTTTAGAGCTGGAGGAGTGGGTTTTACTGTGAAATGTAGTCCACACTCATTCTTAAAACCTACATGTGGCCTGGCTCAAAATCCAGTGAGATTTATTATCGGCTTCACAAATTCTAAGAAGGATCTCCAAGATAAACAAAATGTGAACATCTTCAGTTTTTTGTAGAAGTAGAGCTGCAGACAGGAAGACAGGAAATCAAGCTGAGTTCACCTCAATCGACCCTCGCTGACGATTTGATCGGTTGATTTGTTGACCCAGTTTATCTGGTATTATGACGTTCATATTTGTCAATCTGCCGCACCAAACACGGAGGGAGTGAACATCTAGATCGGTGGTTCTGGACTGGTCTGGCTTCGAGACCCACCATCGTCCCTTAATGAAAAAATGGAGGAACATTTTCAACTTCTCAAATTCATTTAATTAAAAGATGGTTTACATTACAGGGCATTATCGCCACCTATTAAGGATTGTGAATAAACGGCACTCTGCTGCATAATAAAAAATCCCCTGCAACCCACTGAAAACTTGCGACCCACTTTTGGGTCGCGACCCACCAGTTAAGAATCACTAATCTAGACGATGACATCATTTCTCTTTAAAACAGCACCACACTAACCAATTAGAGGGACGTCTAACGGCAGCATAATAATCGTTTTAGCATTTCAGCTAACGTCGGCTAGCATGCCACTCTTGACAGCTTTTGAGACCAACGCTCCCGGCCTTCGTCTCTGCAACCATTTCCTCATCCTTACTTCTTTCTATCTATTATATATCCATCTAAATATCTCTATTTCCATCTCCTTCTTTCCTCATCACGTCGTCAGTCATTGTATTTATGCTACGCAGCTTCTTCCCCGCATGCATTCGGCGAATCCTGCGGTGAGCGACGCCCCGTCACTTTCGAGTCTTCTACTGGGTGCGTGTTTGAGATTCGAGAGAAGATAATCTGAGGGGATTCTCGTTGCGCGTGAGATGAAAGGACGTTTCAAAATCGGTCAAAGCTTTCAAATTCCCCTGGTGTGAGCTGGGCCTAAGCCAAACAAAAGATATTCTCTTCCTGCGTCCTCGGTTCACATGCGTGCTTCTTTTTTTCTCGTCACGCTATTGTTTCGTCGCCCGTGTGTGTTTGTCTTGGCATTTCAGAGGGATTACACAAAAGCTGCGGATTTTGAAGAAACGTGGTAGAAGGACGGAGAAAGAACTCGTCCAATGATCCGAGTGGAGCTCCAGAGTCGGGAATTCTTTTCTGCTTTATTGTAACATTGTGAGATAAAACTTGTTTTGTGTGGCCAATCGAAGAGATTACCACGTAAAGAGTTCTGGATTAAGGGATGGATTCATGCCTTTCTGTGTTTTCATCCAGCGTTAAGAGACTTTTAAACAGTTACGATGCCCTCCAGAATTATTGACACCCTTTAAAAAAATTAGTAAAAATTGGTGCAAAAAGTGTCTATATAGTCTAATTATTCCCCCCAAAAAACAACTTACCTTTTATTCAAGTAACAAATCATCAATAAAAATTACATTCTTAAAATAAAACAATTATTTTTCTCTTAAATGTGTGTCACAATCATTTTAGGTTCCCCTGTTGGAGAGGGAAACAATGATTTCCTGTTACACTGGGGTATAAATATGAGGTGACACAGACTTCATTCTCTTTCACATTTCACACAATGGGAAAGACCAGAGAACACGCGGCAATGTAAATAATGTGGCAATGGATACAAGAAAGTCTCTCAGACGTTCAAAAATCTCACAGTTATACACGTTTATATATAACAAATGCATTTTGAATTTTTACCGAAAAGACTGAAAACAGTTTATACAACCAAATCCAGATTTCCGATTTCCCTCCCATTCTCATACGCGCACATGTATATTTACGTATTTACATATGTACGACAAACCAACATTCACAAACACATATTAACACACACAAATTCAAATTTCCTTTTTTTTTTGAAAGAAAAGTTGGAGGCTGAAGCCACAGCTCTTTACCCCGACCCTTCTTACATATACAATTTTGTTTCATATATCCTCCCAAAGTAATATCTGTGCACCTTAACGGAGTAAATGATGAACCGTCCGGTGGGGAGAGGGTACGCGAACATTCACGGTACGCCGTAACATATGCCTCCTTAATCCTAAATGACAGCATACGACGGCAGCGCTTGTCATTCAAGAGGGGAGCCTGTTGGATGAGGAGGGGAGGATTGCAGCATGGTCACATGAAAACACACACACATGCACACATGCACACACATGCACAATCATGCACATGCACAATCATGCACATGCACAATCATGCACAGTAGACAGACTTTGTCTACGTGGACGTAAACAGACTGATTAAACATGAAGTGAAAGGCGCCAAGCAGAGCTAATGTTTCCACTTGATTTGAAGTGTGTGGCTTACTTCCTGTCTGCTATCAGAGGGTCAGGAAACACACAATGAGAGTGTGTAACCCTCCAGGCCTACCCATTTCCTCCTTCCTCTCTCTCTCTCTCCCTCTCTGTCTCTCTCTCTGTCTCTCTCTCTCAGTGACAGATCGGGTCGACTCTGTTTGTATCTGTAGAACAGCTTGAAGGGGCAAGTAAGCAGTGGCTTGACAGTGTGTGTTTGTTCGCACTGTGTTTGTGTTTCTGTGTGTGTGTGTGTGTGCGTGTGTTTCTGTGAGTGTGGGTGTTTGCCAGGCTGTGAGAGAATATCTGTGTTTGCCTTCCAGTTCTTCCTGGCCCAGCCAGCAGCCAAGCGCACAGCCTGGCAAGAACAGCAATAGGTTGTTATGAGACTGTTTTGTCACTTATCCCACAGCGGGAGACCATCTGAGGCCTTTTCTTCCCCCATAGAAAACAGGCGCCGTGCTCCAGGAGCATTTATATTTTGGGCTTTTTTTTCCTCCACCATTTTTCCGTCTTCTTCTCTGAAGGCGGGCTCGTTTTCTTTCCTGTCTACTTGATCGAGCGCTTTAATTAGCGAGGCATTGTGTTTTATATGCCGCCTCTCATGGTGACTTGACATTCACTTCTGCGGCTCCTTTCTTATGACGATGAACAGAATTGGATCATTATTATTGTGAGGAGCTTCTTTATTTGGTTCATTTGTGAGTGGGAAGATTACTCTTATGTGAGGGGGAGTCTGGTACAATAAAGCAATTAATGGAATATGAAAGAATCCATAAATGATAAAGAATTGTCCTTTTTTTTGTCTTCCTGGGCACCAAATTGAAATGCAGTTGACCTAAAACTCAAAATGGAACTAAATTACGTTTTTCATGTGTCACCCTTTTAAAAAATGAGATGCAGAAAAAAGTCTTAATAATCTATAGCCATGATCTTTTATTCAAATCAGTCACAAAAATCTAACCTCAGACTCACGTGACAAAATTTATAGAAACATCACATTCTTAACATAGATTAAATATTTTTCTCTAAAATATTTGTTTTTTGTTTTATGTTTTGTTTTATTATTATTTTGTTACTTGAATAAAAGGTTAGATTTTTAAGAATAATTACAAATAGAGATCATGGGCATAGACCATTTTACCTTTTTTTTGATAACATATATCATATATATAATATATATATATAGCAAAAAGTGTCGATATTGTCTAACCCCCGGATCTTTCATTCAAATTCTTGAGGCGACCGTATTTCACTGCAGCTCTTCTGTGATTTTCACACTTTCTATGACCTTTTCTCTTCTTCTTCACTGTCGCCTGACTCACACGTTCATAACGAAGCGCTCAACCTGTCGGTGTGTGTGAGTGTTTGGGTCTGTACTAGTTCTTCTGTGTGAGGAGATGAATGACTTGCTTTGGTGTGACTGTAACGTCTTCACCAGATTGACCTCCCATCTGTTGAATAATGACAGTGAAGTGCTGATGAAGGCCATGAGATCCGAGCTTCATTATAAAACGGGCAGAAAGTTTGAACACATTGCTTTAGCACTTACCCCACTGGGATTAAAAGGCCTCTTCACTGTTTCTCTACAGTGAGTCATCCACGCGACAGGAGTGGAAAATGGTCTTTTCTTGCATGATGATGCCGACTACAGACAAATTATTTAATGTTTTACACATTTTTCTTTTGAATTTCTCTAATTTTGGAAGTTGGATTGTTTTTATTTAATTTTTTTTTTTACATTTTCTTTAACCATATCATGGAATGATATATGATTGTATATATATGATATATGATTTCACTAATTATTAATGCTGGTAGTAATCTGGATATGGCGTGATGAAAATAATAGCGACGTTTTAGCCTTGGAGGAGCCGGGTCCATTCATTCCATCTCACCATTCTGCTCTTTAACAATGAACAAATTGTTAACAAATAACAGTGTAATAGTAGAACTGTGTGGCTCTGCCGCCAAAGGCAGTCAAGGTAGTAAGAGAGGTGAAACATCTGTATAAAAACTAGGGTGGGGGGGGGCGATTACACATAATGACTGAAACCCACAACCAAGATGACCTGAATAGCAGCTACTAACTAAAAGAGGAATAAAGTCAAAAGAAAAGAAGACATCAATCAATTAGACTTCTAACAAATAATTTTTTTTGGCAAATTCTGAGAAGAGCGTAATCAACAGATAGTGAGGAAAATAATCATCAGTTACATCACTGTAATTAAAGTAATCCCATACCTTTCTAAAGGTATTGGAGAGTTTCTTCTTCTTGAGCAATTTTAAACAAGAAATCTGGAATGATGTCATTGTTTTTAAATGTTCAAGGGAACTCTGGGATATCGACCCCCCCTGTTAGGAAGCTTTCAGATACTGTGAATCAGTTTCAGCTGCTTTGGTGTAAATTAAAGTGACAACAGGCAGTCAGGAGAGGAAACGACAAGACAACCACCAAAAAGGTTCTGGTTCTGCCGGTGGTGACCGCAAACCATTTCTCTCTCCTCTTCCTTCCTGAATGGTTATCGAGTTTGACCTTTTTTCTACTGCAATTGTCACTACTGGTAGCATGATGCGGCCCCGGCAGCCCACTCAGGTTGAACATGTGGTCCAGTTCCACCAAGATGGAACATCCACAAGAAGGTACCCTCACAAGAAGGGTTGCTGTGACTCCTAGGAGGCCTTGAGAGGTCCAGGGAAGGACAATCCAGCCACAGAATCATGACCAGTGTCTTACAAAATCACCTTCAGCGTTCTACTCGTGTGCATGTTGGACTAGAGATGATGCCGTCTGCAACATCATCCTGCACGATCGGTTTGGCGGTGGGTCAGTGCTTGTCTGGTGAGGGTCATTCTTGAGTCAAAGCGGCTGGTGCTCATTTATGATACTGTATATGACGCTTTTAAGCGACTACTAGCGGTTAGCAGGTAGAAAATCCTTGTAAATGTTGAGGAAAATGAAAAAGCTTCATTTAAATTCATATACCGTAATGTTGGGAAAGAAATAGATGAATTATTTTATCGTTTTACTTTTACCTTATATTCTCCCACCATCAGAGTTCAATCACACATCAGTAGTTGGAGGCACTAAAGGAGAATTGAATTCTCCGCTCGTTACAGAATAAGAGCAACCAGATGACATCATTATCGAGTGCCGGTCAAACGCAGAACAGCGCAAGGCGAGGGCGGAATCAACGACGAAGCGTGACACGTCTGTCTCATTCACCCGATTTCATGCAGGTGAATGGAGTCGAGCAAATTGATTATGCAGACTAGACATGATGCGGTAATTGTGAGGGACACGGCGACGGCCCCATCCAAGGCTCGGATCTCATCAGAGAGAGGTCGAATCTAATCAGGGACGAGGGCGCTCTGAATAAGAGCTTGTTAGAACTCACAGGGAGCGGGCGGATGAGGTGACGGAGGTGCAGCTCTGCCACGTCAACAGGAAAACAAAACAATGCATGAGTCTTGGCAGCTTCGATCAAACGCACACGTGGGGGTTGTCTCTGTTAGCTGCATGTCATTTTTGTGGCAATGTGATATAGATCGTGTAGTAGTAGTTGTAAACAGTGAATATAATGATCCAAATATATAATAAATTACAAAATGAAAATAATCCCGCCCTCAAATGTGAGACGAATTGAACAGAGCCTCTTATGAGTCTCCGTTAAGCAGAGAGGAAAAGAAAGTCTTGGTCCCTCCACTGTTCACGCCCTGAGGGAAACCAGCCTGTGACATCAGAAGAGTGTGTCCTCCACCCTGTTGTGCACCTGTGATGATGCGTAGGCTCGGTCAAAGGTGTGTGTGTTTGCATGGGTGTGTGCGTAAACTTTAAGATCCAATAAATAGCCGTTTGAATTCATTCAATGTGCACTAAACGACCGAATCAAACCAAGAAACAATTAGAGAAAACGTCCATCTCACTTCATTGGTGCTTTCCAGCAGCGAATCAAAATCTTAAGATTTGTAACTCCAAGATTGACAAGATTGAACTGACCTCTGCAATTCTCCAGCTTCAATCCTTGCAGTCTTTTGACAGTCGAACCATCCTCCTCATCTAACCCGCTCTTCCACAGAGCTGGTGTCAGGGCTGGTTCGGAGCCAGAGCCTGACTTAGCACCAGTTCTTTGCTTTTCGAAAGCCAAAGCACCAGCTCCTGGCTCTCAAAACTGGTGCCAGACAAGCACCAACTCTTTGCTGGTCTAAAGCCAAGAACAGATTAGGTTATACGATGCCATAATGGCGTGGCTCTGACTTGGCTCCTCGCCAATGGAATAGCAAACATGTTTTTAGTTGGTGTGCGAGTTGTACCACCTAAGCACTGGCACTAGCACTAGCACCGGCACCAAACTAGAACCAGGTTATTTTTGGGGGTAACTGTGTGTGGGGTCAGTTTGCAGACACCTCCTCTTCCAGGCGGATTCTTTTTTTTTTTTTATTCAATTACTTTCCAGTAATAAAAAAATCTTGTGAACAATTTTCAGACTGTGAAAAAACCAGCAGATCATCAGTCATTGAATCACTGCACCCAAAGCCCAGCCCCCCACGATAGAGTGATGTCATCACGATGACGTGATGATGCGTCACGTGTTGACATATTAAGTAATATCACCTGCGACCTAACCCCTCATATTTCTTCTAGGTGTGGCTGTGTTTGACAGGCAGTCAGGGACATGTGGGATTCTCCTTTGTATGTTATTTGTAATCTGCATACAGTATTTCATGACACATGCGGTGGAAAAGGGGTTATGTGCGAATCCACATATTTAAAAACATGTAATCAGTCCATCAATCCGCTAATTATGCATATGTGTACACATGCTCACCAAGAAAACCCCCCCCACAGTATTCCTCCCGCTCTTCATCGCCCCTCCCTTGTCTTCACTCCCTCATTAACATATCGTTCTGGTAAAACCGACCTTGTTGCCATGGTAGATATTCCTTCTCACCCGTCTCCTGTTGTGTGTGATTATCACATCTTAAGTAGCAATTGAAAACAATCAGGTTCAGAATGAGGAAGGACATCCCTCCGTGTCGAGTAACCAAGAACAAATAATCGATAACAAATCGTGAAATCTCTAAATGAAAGACCCGCCGAGGTCAAATCATTTCATGTTAACTATGAGACGGACTTTTTGCTACGCTTACGCGTCGCTTATGGACTTGAAGAACTTTGATCTTAGAGAGCTGTTATCATTTAAACAACTGGCTTCATCCATTCTCATCCCACCTGATAGAACCTGCTGTCTGTTATGCCCCCATCAGCACCCATGGTGCTGTTCACCATCAGCACCCACTGAGCTGTTCACCATCAGCACCCACTGAGCTGTTCACCATCAGCACCCACTGAGCTGTTCACCATCAGCACCCACTGAGCTGTTCACCATCAGCACCCACGGCGCTGTTTACCATCACTACCCACTGTGGAGCTCGTATCAGGCTCATTATCAGCGCTTATGGGGTCTCACTGCTCCGCTTGAGTTCTGCTGTGGTTCTGTGACACACTTCTTCCTGTGTGTGTATCTCAGTCGTTGTGTAATTGTGTGTTTTGCTAAATATTGTGCCATTGATGAAGACTCGGTTGAGTCGAAACACGTTATTAGACCCTTTATGATCTGATAAAGGATTTTTAACCTATTCTCAGAACGCCTGGGATTACTCCAGACTGCCATCCATCAAGTCGCACATTTTTTTTTTAGTTGGACGGTTAGATGGACGAAAAGTCTCTTTGGCGCATCCCCTCTTTGTCGTGTTCTTCTTCTGGGCGCTTGTTGGTGGTTGGCGCCCAGCTCATCGTAGCGTTATCCCCGCCTGATGAACTGGAGTGTGAATCTTCTGTGCCTGTCACAAAGTTGTTTCCCATTAGGTGAGTGGATGCGTGTGAACACCGGGTCGGAGAAGGTCACAGGTCACGTGAACAGGCCAACAACATCACAATTCAGAATAGCGCTCCATGTAAACCCACCTCATTGTTGGAATTCATTATCTTCATCTTTATTTCTTCAGCCCCATCTCTGAAGATCAGCTGATGTTTCATATTTTATGTTTTTTCTTCACTGCCAATTTTAATATTTCATTTATTTTATAATATTTTATATTTTTGACCATGTGCAGCGCTCCTCATTTTTCCCATATTTACTTCATTGTGCGAACATTGGCTCCTGATCATTAGAGCGACTGAAGATCACTCTTTACTTTGGTGTAGCCCCACTCAGATTGCCAAACAGGGTGGGGCTTGCCACGCCTTGAAATGTAAAGAGAAAATGTCAAATTAAAAACCTACTGTTCTTCTTGTCCAAACATTCTTGTCCCTCTTATCAGGCGAACCTCAAACGTATGGAAACTGTGATGACTCAAGGGGTATTTTGAAAAAACCCACAGAGGCTGTGATTTTTATTTCTTATCTCTGATTGACACATCCACTGAAGAAAGAAGCGTTCATTCTACACGTTGAGAATTTAACGCGTTTTTAGTTTTAGAACTAATACACACCCACAGGTCTCCAGGAGTAATACATCATGACTCATCAGTAGATCGCTTTGTTTTTTTTAGCCCAGTAATGTCCTGCTCAACTGTTTGGTTGAGTCTCTGTTTCTTCTTGAAAATTAAATAAAAGCATGTATTTCCTAAAGGGGGACCAGGAATGGAGCCCTGGGGGACACCACAGGTCAAAGGGGCAACCAGGGAAGAGGCATGGCTATTGACAAAGTCCTTTTTGATAAATAATGCTATAGTTTTTTGTTTTTTTTACATATGTGAGGACTTAATATGTCAAAAAAAAGGAGTAATTGGGTTCAAGTAGTTAAACAGATTTACCAAACAGTTGAGCTAATCTAATAAAAACTCATTCAAATGAACTATCTTCCATGAAAAAAATAAAAAAAATATGCTTGATGCACCTATTTGTCATTTTATTGTATATTTAGATATCTCTCAATTAACTACGATTATTTAACAGAAGTATCATAACGGCTTCCATTCATCTGTACATGAGCAGTCGCACGAAACTGGGATGTCATATTCCCTTCACTGATTTCTATGTTGTCAGTGATGTCATCTGATGACATCATTCCACTATGAGTGGAGGTGAGGAGCTGGAGCTGCGAGTGTTTATGTCTGGATGCACTTACAGGTCATTTAGTGGTGAACACCACAGCACTGTGGGCAAACACGGGTTCTGCAAATGGACCCCATAATAGATTTGCTTTTGGTGGTGGTGATGTTTTTGGTCAGAGTCTTAGTTTCTGGTGTGTTGCCATATGAATCTGGAAATCCTTTTATTACTGTCTTTAGACTGTTTCATTGGTACCTCATCAGGAAGGGACTGAGAAATAGAGTCATGGTACATCTTTAAATGTATATTATATTTACTTGATTATACATGTAAAGCCCGATCTGTAACCATCTATCTAACCCTGATATCGTTTCTGTACGATAAAGCAGAAATGATGATCATATTTTTACATAGTTTATAGATCCATTCAGCATAAGTACAGAATGGACTCACATAAAACTTGACAGGACAATGCTTCTTTTTTCTGTTCAACGGTTCAAGGAAGAACTAAAGTTTAGGCAGGCTGATATATTTCGGATTTCTCCAACTCCCGTTAGAATTAGATCCACGAAAAGTCTGGGATGAGAAGGAATTGTCATCACAGCCGCCACAAATCGCTTTAACTCAAAAACTGTTCCATAGATCGTTTCTTAAATGTTATACCCTGCTCGACCTTATTGCGAAGAAGAGCTAGATAGATTTAAGAAAAAGTCTGTTGCATATTTCCGCCACAAGGGGGAGCAATACCTCCAAACGTTTTCGCGCCACATCTACTATTGGTTTGATATACGTAGTCCAAATCTGGTGCATATATACATATTTATATATATATATATATATATATGTATATATCATACATATATCATCTTTTACTCTGATAGTTCATATTTTATTCACTAGCGGGAGCTTTATTTATAAAAAACACAGTTTTTTGGCTATCACTTCCCTACCATAAGACCAATTATGTTTAATAAATTTGTTCATATGGCCCACACACAAGGAGACGTGTTTACTTCCCTGTAATACTTCGTTTTTTACTCAATAGGGGAGCTTTTTGTGGAAAAAAAACAGTTTCCTGTCAGTGACTTCTCAACAACTTGTGTGTAAATTTAGCTCACACGAATAGACACAAGGAAATCTTTCTTGTCTTATAACTAAACTCCTAAAAACTAGTTAAATGTATCGTATTGAGTCCCTCTGGGATTTGATCTTAGAGCATATTGCTGACTTCATAGAAATATTTATGTTGACTCTGTATTGAGTGTTTGAAATGATTAATGGGTCACATTTAATATGATGAGTTCAATCAGGAAGGACTAGTTGCAATTCTAATTATTTGGGAAAAAAACTCTACAAATAAAGTGAAGTGGGCGGGGCCTAAGGTTGTACTTCATCGTTGTTCTTACTTCGTACAGTGTAATCGGTTACTAATGACACTGCTGTTGTCCCTCTCTCTTCAGCAACTGGCCATGACTGCCCCAGCGTAGTGAGCTGTGCCAAAGAGCGGCGCAAATCCTGCAGAACCGGCTCCTCCCACTGTGGCCCCTGCCTCTCCTCGCTGGAGGAGAACACGGAAGGACGCTGCGTGGAAATGAAGAGATATGGTATATTTTGATATTTTGGATGTATGCTTGTTTTTATTTTGCATGGTTTCCATGGAAAGGGTTTGTTTTTGTCTTTCTCCGTTCTTCTCGCTCAAACCACATCCTCCTCCCCCGGACTAAACTCCAGCACCGTGGGTGATCGGACCCATTCTTAGTTTTATCATATTATTTTATGCCCCCGACTATCTCCATAAACCCCCCTTTTTATTCTCCCATTCCCTCCCCTTCCATCCACGTCTCTGACAGCTGTGGCTTGATCTGCTCCCCAGTCTTTTTTTTTTTAATCCAGCGCTGACCCCTGCTGCGTCTGAAGCGCCCACTGGCCTGTGCTGGCGGCTTTGATCACTCGGACAACATGCATCTCACTCCCTCTCACTCCCTCTCACTCTCTCTCTCTCTCTCTCTCTCTTGCCCTTCATATCCATCCCTTCATCTAATGTCACTCAGTGAAATCGCTAAGTTGTGAAGAATATTTTCACACTGCTGGCACTAACGTCATGTTTCAAATCAGAGAGAGGATGGAAACATCTCGCCCCTGTGTGTCTGTTTGTGTGTGTGTGTGTGTGTGTGTGCGTGTGTGTGTGTGTGCGTGTGTGCGCCTGATGGCGATCTATACAGGATTAATAATTTAGATGGGCCTCCATATAATTTTGGCTAAGATGATTAGATCAGAAGCTAATCCTGAGATGGAAACAAGTGTGAGGATGTTTTTTGCAGAGGAAGGTCACTTCAGGCTAGAGAAGAAAGGATTTAGTTTTTTTCAGAAACTCCCATGGTGGTGATGAAGGCATCACATCATCAGTTGTTGGTGTCGGGACTTTGAATCGTATGACTCTGGCTATGTATATATATATATAGTATATATATATATATTTGTGTGTGTGTGTGTGTGTGTGTGTGATGAGTCCAGCACATTGCCGACCTGAAGTGGTTCCACTTACACTCACCGATATATACCATCTGCGGTTTATTTTTCCTGCGTCACAACACAGTCAAGAGCAGCTTCCTGGTCTGATTGGAAAATAAACACCTGAATTCCCTCCTCTTATCAGTCGAGAGGGAAAAAAATGATCTTGTCAAGCATTGGAAAAGTAATCTCATATAACGAAAATACATCTACATTCAAAAGATATCCCCGCTATAATTGAACAGGAAGAATTGTTTGTACTGAAAGACCATGATGCCGCTGAGGTCTGAGGTCATAACCCCTAAAACTAACTCCTTTATATCCCAACTTAAATAATGTTTTAGTCCGACAATGTCTGGAATCTTTTTTCATCACTTCTGGGATCTGACTGCTGTCTTCCCCTTAATGTCCTGCTCAAGTGTTTGGTTGAGCATATTTTCATTCTCTATTCCTTATTGAAAAGTCTGACTGAGCCTGTTTATAATAAGACCCAGTAGCAGCATGTATATGCTAAAAGGTAAGGGGCCAAGGACGGAGCCCTGGAGGACACCACAGTTCAAATTGGGATTAGATATTAATCGTGGCTATTAAGAAAGTCTTATTCTATAAGCAGGATTTTTTGGTCATATTTAAGCATGTGAGGACTTACTGAACTTCATACTACCAAAAAAAGTATAATAAGGGTCAAATAGTTTTATAAAAACCTGCTTTTGCCAACAGTTTGAGCTAATCTAATTAAAATTGACTATTTTCCATGATTAACAAACTTTCATCATTAACTAATTTTATAAGTCGGAATTTTTACTTTTTATTTTTACTGTTTAAAAACATGCTTGACGGAACAATTTGCCATTTTATGGTACATTCAGAGTGTCTACTATATTAAATAAACAAACGCCCCAAAGAAATTCCAGATTTGTTTTCTTTTTTGGCAGCGGCAGCATAATTATCAGTAATTATTGATGATTACGCTGTCATGGTTACTATCATCACTTTAATAATAATAATAATAATAACAATATGAAATCTATTGTATAGCACCTTTCATATATTACAAGAAATGCAGCCCAAACTGCTTTAATACAGTTTAAATGAAGATAAAAACAAAAAAAAAGTTTTCAGTAAAACACGATAAAACATAATTTAAAAAAAAATCCAACAAAATTTATAAAAAGTCAATAATGTCATGAAATCATATCATAAAAGTAGGAAGAGAAAAGACATAGAAAGCTATAAAAAACTGTAAAAAAGATAAAACTAGAGAGGTTAAAGGCTGATCATCCTTCCAAACTAAATCTTAAAATTGAAATGTTTCACTTTGAATTTGAACTTTGAAAAGATTTCATCAACTCTTTATGAAAGAGAAACTATTTATTGTCCTCACAAAGAAAGAAAGAAAGAAATGGAAAAATGATTTGTTCGTATATGTTTTGTTTGTCTTCCTGTGGCGTCCCCCAGGGTTCCATCCTTGGCCCCATGCTTTTTTCCCCCCGCATATAAATGCTGCTACTGGGTCCCATTATAAACAGGTTAAATCCAGAGGCGCACATTTTACATTAGTAAAAAGACACTGAAACTGTGTTCAAACAAACAGTTGAATACTATCATACTGAAGGGGTTCATTTTGATTTTTTTTTACTGGTTGGTCTCTGCTTGTAGCTCGATTGCCTGTAAATTGCAGTGATTCCAATCCTTTCCGTGGGTGTAAACATCTCCGTATGGAGCCTGAAACATCTCATAATATCTCACATTCTCAATTCAGAGAGCATGAAGGTTCATTATGTGAACAAGGCAGCAGCTTTTCTTCTTTTTTCTTTTACAAGCAGGGCCTGTTTGTATTTGACATGGAGGTGTGCACTACCATCGGTAAATATAAGGTATGCCTGGAAGTCATGCCGTTTGTTCAGCAGACGTGTAAACAGACTGTAGAGCGCTTCGTATGTTTCCTTGTCATTAATCGTGTATGATATATATTATATGTACGTTTTAGCACTTTGAGATTTGATCCAAATGTAAAGTGGATCAAATAATAATAATAATGTATTATTATTATTATTATTATTATTATGTGCTGAAGGCGGGGCCGTCTCCATGTCACCATCAGTCCTTCAAGTCCAATCTTTTCTTTCCTCATTTCTGTCCATGCCTGTTTCTACCTTTTATATATATATATATTCATATATATTCATATATATTCTTATATAAATGAGTATTACAGCAGAGAGCACGCTCAACGGCGACACGACACTCCATCTGCTGCATAATGGACTCAACATGAACAAATACCCCGCAGCCGTTTACTGAGATGACATGGAGTCAGATCAAGAAACTGATAGAGACCCAAAAAGAACAGCTGTAGTTTTAGGGATTAGCCTCTTTCAGTAATAAAGTTAACTTCTCTTAAAGTGTCCTGTATTTAACCGTCTGGTGTCACCGCTGTTTATTTACATACAGAGCCGTGGTTGTTGACGTTAATTCTACATGCAACACTGGGAACAACTAATCAAATACGCATTTTACCCGCAGGAAGGAAGTCATTTTTCCACCGGCGTTGTTTCATTTTGTCCGTTAGAGAACTTCCAACGGATTTTCCTGGAACTTATTGGAGTCTGGAATTTTTTTTAAAACTTTTTTTAAACTTTTACATATAGGTATGATCTCTTTTGTTTGGGTTCCTCTCCAAGGACAAAACTATGACCCTTGGACGCTTGAAATTTACCATAATATGATAAATCATTTTGTCAAACATGTTTTTAAATGGGGGAAAAAAAGAATCTGACTTATGGAATTATTTTATGATTAAGTTTTCATGGAGAATAGTCTATTTTAATTGGATGAGCTCATTGTTTCTAACTTCATTATAAAGTGAAATATCTTAACCGTTTTGGTAAAGCATGTTTTTAGAAAAACTATTTGAGAGTATTTTTGGGTGTGTCAAACAAATCCCACTATTTGAGTAGGACTTTCTCAATAGCCATGATTAATCCTCGGTGTCACCTTTGACCTGTGGTGTCCCCCAGGGCTCCCCCCTTACTCTTCAGCAAATACTTGCTGTGACTGAGTCATATTATAAACAGGTGGCACGCATGTTTTAATATGAAATAGTGCTCAACCAAACAGCTGAGCAGGACATTAACAGGTTAATCACAGATAATCTTCTAGATGGGTCACCATTAAGGAGTAGACCGTGTGTCATGGAGTGGAGCCAGATAACATAAATCTTTTTCAGCAGAACCCTTTCACACAGTCTGTTCAACTTTGGGCGGGGTCTCCTAACCACATTATTATTCTTATCTTATTCCAGCCTGCCCTTCAGTATAAATACAATGCAGGTGTGATGTTGTCGCCTGTGTTGTTCTGCTTCTGAGAGGGTGGTGTGAGGAGGGAGGTCCTGGATGTCTTTACCCTCTGAGTGGAGGAGGAGATCAGTAACAGGGAGGGTAAATGAGTGGATTTTGACATTTTAATTTAATTTTAAAATGAGAAAAGTGCCACTCAAATCATCCGAAAGACAGCCCACCAACGCCGTTGTGTAATAAATCCTGCCTCGTGTGTTTGCGGGATTTGGCCTTGCTTTAAAAAACTACGAACTGGAGCGGCTTTGTTCCACGACGTTTTTTCCTCCGAATTTATAAAGAGGAAATGTGGAAAAAACACCTATGAGCACCTGTGAGTGAAAAAAAAACCCAAGAGTCTTTCATTTATTTATATAAAGGTACTGACAACTGATTGAAGTTCAGAAGAGAAAGATTTTTCCGTCCCTGGTTTTATTCTATTTTTAAAAGGTGCATGAATAACTAGTGGGTCGGTCGGGCTGATCGTCTTTATTGACTCAAAGCTCGGCTTTCATTGGTGACTAACTTTTCACAGCAGGTAGGTGGTGGCACAGTTAAAAGGTAGGTACACCACCCTATAAACTTAGCTAAATTCCATTTTAAAAGCAAAACAGACTCATAAAAATGAGAAAACGAGTTTCTGTTGCAACTGTGACCTTTTGGTTTTTCTTCAGTGGAAAGATCGTGTGAATTACACAGATGCCAAACTGGTTCCAGTTTATTTGCCCTGAAAGGCCTTCGTCATTTTCCTATGCTGTGTTTCAATGTCTCCACTAGGGGGCAGCAGAAGGCTATGAAAATAAATCAGCTTCTCTTGTCAGGACCTGATCTCCATGGGGGAGACAATGTTGAAAACTCTTTCACTAAATGTGGTGATGTAATCCAATTTTAGAAATTTGAACCTTTTATTCCTATTATTTATATTTCATTTAATTTCTCATTTAGTTTTTTCTCTTTTATTTAGTTGGGGATACAATTGATCATTTGTCCAGTCATCACTTTGAGCTCCTGTGGTTAATGTTATGCCATATTATGAAAGCAATAAATAAATAATAATATGAAATTTCACGTTTCTTTTTAGCGGCCTAAAAATGTCTTTCTGCAATCGGCTTTTTTGTTTTTATTTTTAGGCGCATTAGACAGTTTTTATATGATTTTACACACATTCAGAGGGTTTGATCCATCAGTATGGCCTCAAAAAACACAAATTTCAGAAGAATTGTAAGGGTGCGTTACAGGAGAACTTAAGTTGTGCATCCCATAATTGCTTATTTTTACATTATGAGGCATATTTTGAAGGATTTTCTTATAATCTGGCTTCCCTTCACCTATGATACTGGGTATGGTCTATTTGTATCAGCATTTACATTTTTGGTCTAATTCTTAGGATATCGTTTATAATGTTGCACAATTTTCACCCAAACGTGTTAACCCTTTAATCAACAAGACAAAATAATATAATAATAATAAAAATAATTTGCATATATTATGTTAGACACTAACATAATAAAAAAAATTAAAAAAATTCAATAAAATAAAACTTATTTCAAATTATTTCAGGAAGAAGTTATTTTATTTCATGGAAAATTGTCAATTTGACTTAGATTAGCTCAACCTTTTGGTAAGGCACCTTCTTGTGTTCACAGTTTTGACTCTTATTGGACCTTTTTGGTTGAATCGAGTTAAATAGTTCTGTTTAGTAAGTTCTCCGATGTTTTAATATGCCAAAATAAATGAGTCGACTAGGACTCTCTCTATAGCCACGGTTAATGTCTTCTCCTTGGTGCCACCTTTGACCTATGGTGTCCCCCAGGGCTCCATCCTAGGCCCCTTACCCTTTGGCATATACATGCTGCCACCGGGTGATATTATAAACAGGCTCAGTCACATTTTTCAAAAGGAAAAAGTGACTCAAAATGTGCTCAACCCAACAGTTGAGGCGGACATCAAAGGGTTAAGATAAACCGTTGGTGTCTGTTGCAGGTCTTCCTTCCTTAAAACACAATGTAAAGGTGACTAAACCAAAAAGCATGGAGGGTGAGGGGGGTCAGGGGTTGTGAGCACGCCAGCGTGGTCTTACGATCCGCAGGGTTTAACAAGAAGCAGCCGGGCAGGAAGGGAATGTGTGTGCGCACGCGTGTGTGGTTTTGGGGGCAGGAAGAATTTGTGAATGGTTTTTAAGTGGGAAAATAAAATAGCACACATGCGTGTGACCCTCCGTCCCTGTTGAGCTGTTTAGTGTTTGTTTGTTGTACCCAACTGCCCTCTGGGTTCTTCTCAAAAGGTTATGGGTCATTATCAAGCAGGTGACAAAACGCTCTTCCACTGGGAGAGGTGTGCTTGCTTACACACATACGCACAATCACCACTTCTGCCTTTGAATTATCGACTAGAACCTCCGCGGGATCCGAGGGTTCTCCTGAAAATTGTCAGTGAAACTTTACGGTTAAACATGAAATTTAAAAACCGCAGCAGATCCGGTGAATTACCCTAACTCGAGAAAAGGTATATCATTTTATTTTTTACGGTACAAATATGTGGAAAACACAGAAAATCATACATCATACAACCTTTTGGTAAAAAAATCCAAACAAAAATACCAAAATGTCACAAGCAAGGCAATACTGTAAAAGTAAAAGTAAATTTCAGATTGTATTGGATGTTCATTAAATTCCCCTAAAACAAACTAAAAAAAAACCTCAATTACTACGGAAACAAAATGATTAAAGTATGTAATTGTGAGTAACCGTCTTTTACATGGTCACTGCATTTTTTACGTTGAAAATATGGAACCCAAAGTAAAGTCTGTAAATTATCCAGAAGTCTTTTCTTTTCTTTTTTTTTGCAGTGCATAAATCGTTACAGTTTCTAAAACCATAACACTCTTGAGTAGAACCCCCCCACCCTTCCCACACACACACACACATACACACACACACACACACACAATTGAATGTTATTTCTGAGTTTCCTGATCACCAGAATGAAACTTCTGCAAACCAGTATGCAGAATAGGTTTCAGTTGTGTGCTTTCAGCGATCTCATCGACACAACCACTATATATAAGATGTGGTGGAACTTTTTCGGGTTAGGCTTATCGCCAAACCCTCTGGTGTTTGTAAAGCATCATGTGTGGGCTTCAAATCTCACCCTTTAGAAGGATGTGGGTTTTGCTGACACGGCATCCTCGTAAAATCAATTTGAGGAACGGTCTCTGACTTGGCAGTTGTGTCAAACACATTCGACAAATGTTGACGCGAAGTGCCTGACGTGTACTTACTCAACTCGTCTGTGTTTGTCGCGTATGAGAGTCACAACATTTCATTCTGCGGCTGCCTCTAAATAAATGAACCCACATACTCATGGTGAGCTCAGGGTCACAGTTGGAGATCTCAACCACCTGCAAAGTACAGATGGTGCATCCCGCCTCCACAGACACCTGCTATGGAGCGCGCTAATGGCCATTAGCGGAGGGGGGTAAGAAAAAAAGAACAAAGCAAGCAGTGAGAGTGATGGCATGTCATATTGTACACATTAGCTCATCCAGATGGCCGGGATTGTGGAGCGAAATTGACACTGCAATTATTAATTTAGTCAACGTAGCTGCCGTTATGTCTTTAGATCGATTTACCGGCACTGACAACTTGTTTCTTTTTCACCGGAGTTCAAATAGAATCGAAATAACTGTTAATATAGTCTAATATAGCTGACCTGCTAAGTTCACTCTTTAACCCCTTTGGGGTCTGAGGTAACATTGGTGTGAACCCCAACTCTTAGCCTTTATATGCCACATTAATAATGTCCTCACCAAGAACATTGAACTAGAGCAAAATTGTTTCTTTCATATCTTATTTCTTCAGATAATTTTACCATAAAATGACAAATTATTTCGTCAGGCATGTTTTTAAACAGTAGAGACAAAAAAATCAGAATTTTGAAATTATTTTGTGATAAAAGTTTGTATTTTTAATGGAAAATAGTCCATTTTAATAAGATTAATAAGCCCCTTCTTTTTCGGCAAAACATGTTTTTAGAAAACTTTTTGGCGTCCATTAGACTTTCTTGGTTGTATCAAGTTGCATAATTCTGTTCAGTAACTCTTCACATGCTTTTAATGTGCCAGAGAAAGTTCTACTTATCGAACAGGATGTCCTCCATAGCCATCGTTAAAGCCTTCCTCCTCAGCGGTATCCCCCAGGGCTCTACCCTTGCGCCCTTAAAGTTTAGTATTTGGTGGTTGTTTTGGCGGAAACGCACGACTGGTTTACTAAATGAAGAGTGTGTTCTTAATTCTATTTGGGATTTTTTCCTGACCATTTATGAGAGTACTGCAAGAAAGATGGGAGAAAATTGCTACAACCGTAGCTGCTTTAAATACTAGCTAGCTAAACGAATGCGGCGCTTGATTGACGTGACTGATAACTACGCGTGATCCCCTTTGAGCTTGTAGCGGAACTTGACGTAAACCGCAACGATATCTGAACACAAGGGGTCAGCTGGACACATTTGGAGACACGATGTATCTCGCTGCCCGCTTGTGATCGGATTGCCTGAAAAATATTAATAAATAATAATAATAATACGTTTAATTTATAATGCACTTTACATTTGGATCAAATCTCAAAGTGCTACAAAGTAAAAGCAGATAAAAGCATCAATAAAAAATTAAATAATAACTATATAAAAACATGACCAAAAAGCAGCAATGTTAATTAAGGTTATAGGTTCTTCTGAAAAGGAAATTTTTAAGTCCTTTTTTAAATGTGTCAGTCGTCTGTGGAGCCCTCACATGGTCAGGGAGGGCATTCCACAGACGAGTGGCAGCAGAACAGAAGGTCCGATCACCCATGGTGCTGAAATGATATTAGGATCACCCTGAGCTACATTGTCACAGCATAGAGAACCCAAACATATGTGAGGTTATGTGAGGTTATGTCAGGTTTGGGTCTGAATAGGGATCATACCAGTGTGATCATAGACTCCAGAGAGTTAAAAACAAGCACTTTTCTCCGATTTATTGCTCTTTTTCATTCTTGTTTCCTGACTCGCCACCTCCCCAGTTTGGAGGAGGTGGTGTTTCAAAATACTGTAAATACTGTAGTTTCAAATAACTGTAATAATATATGAGGTTTAATGCGTTGCAGAATACCTTTATAGAGGGGACATGAGACTCTGATTACCTCATTAGCAGCGAGCTTTGGGCTCCATTGTGAGTGGAGCAACTGGAGCTCAGTAGGTGGGTTTACTTCTCACCTAGTGGGAAACGCTTTCACACATGCGCAGACGATCCACATTCCTCTTCATAAGGTGGCCATAATGCTTTGGTGATCTTGGTGCCGACCGCCAACAACCTCCCAGAAGAAGAATAGAACACATAGTCCGTGTGCGAAAGTGATTTATCGCCCATATAACCGTCCAAAAATGTTAAAACGTTTCAAAGTTGAGATGAATAAATCACTCTCCGGTACTGTTTTGAACTCGCCGTTTTTTAAATGCGTTGCGGCGCTGCAAAAAACTAAGTCAAGACGCAGGGCATGCGCAGATACAACTCAAACAGAAAGCTTTCCGATGAAGCGTTTACATGCAGCGATTGGCTATCCGAAAGAATTATGACTACCTCCTTGCAAAGGAATGAAATCTAATTAGGAAAGGATCTATCCGTTCGGAAGGGGTTTTCTTTCCCATTAGACGTCTTTTCTGAATCTAATCGGAATCAGGCTGCCGGTGTAAACCCACCCAGTGAAGCCCAGGTCTAGCTGTTGCCGGTTTCTGCCCTCCTGCGGTTCTTCCTCCCCCGGCCGCACACACTCTGTTGGCCCTGGTCGCCCAGGAGACCTCAGCAAGCCCTGCAGGAATGTGGCTCACTGTCTGGCTGTGAGGGCTGTTAACAAGAGTTTAGTATTGTCTCCTTTTTTTTTTCATCTGTCCATAAACAAACAACACTCGTGGACACACTCCCTATCCATCACCGCAGAGGCAAGACCCCCAGAAAACACATGCGGAGACTGGATGAGCTCTTTAAATTCAAGCGCCTGGGTCAAGATCAAAATTTGAGGTGTGGTGGATCTAATAGTGATTTTTTTTACGCGGTGATCGTCCAAACATTTAAGGATTCAACAAATAAGCTAGAAGCAAAAGTTCTGTAATCAAAAATGATGATCATTAATCCCCCTTTTTTATCTTTCTAAGCGAAAAATCGCACTCATACGCAAAATCACCACTTCTTTGGCTGAATAAGAACTCCAGTCCAAGATTTTCCTCTAAATAAATACGGATCATCCTTTTTAAAACCACACTCTTGAAAGCTGTTCGTAAAAATTCTGATTAAAAGAAAGTGCAGTAGTACGTGTAAAATGTAAGAAACGGGGAAATTTAAAAAATAGCCTTAGATACGGTGAATAATCTTAAAAAATACAGTTGAATTCAGGATTTTAAAAAAAATTCTGAATTTATTGTAATTTACAGAAAATTTAAGTAATTCCCTCGTTTGGTGAACCGGTTTACAGTAGATCGTTTTTTTTTACTGTGAAACCACAGCTGCAGGTATTTGACAGTAAACTCCAAATGATGATGCAACTTTTTTTCATTCAAGATGCAAATATGTTCATCGTCTTTTGTGGTAACGTTGCTAACAGACAGATGGAAAAATGGAAAGAAAGAAAGAAAGAAAAACAAAATCTGTTTGAAGATTAAGTTTCTTTTATTAATTCTTTCCTGTCAAAGTTAAACTTTTAATCCTGTTTCCCCTTCAGGTAAAGTCACATACTACCCAAACCTGGAAGACGAGATCGATTTACTCCAGTCCATCATCCAAAAACAGGAAGTGACAGACATCAAAATGCCAAAGCAGCAAAACAAACCTGTTGGTAAGAAGAACTCTGACTTCTCTGAAGTTTTGATTTCATTTCCTTCCCGCGTCTCACCTGAGCGGTAGTATTTTTCTGACAGACATTGATAGAGGCTCTTGTTTATGTCTTCATTCTCTCTCTCCAGCTGCCCTCGCCCCCCAGACGGATGATAAGAAAAACAAGACAGATGCCTCCAAAAACAAACAGAAAAACGAGGGTCACCTGTCGGATGAAGTTCTGCCAGCCACCGTACCAACCACCCAGTTCGTGGCCACTGAAGTTGTGGTCCGGGCTGGTCCAGCAGAGGGGTCCACATCCAAAAATAACAAAGTTGTTGTCAGTGAGTATGAACTTACGTACTCCCCTGCTAGGAGGGTCTCTAGCGGTCTGACCTCCATCAAGGAGGTCATATTTTCACTGGTCTGCTTGATGCTTTGTCTCTTTTGTAAGGATTACACACAAGTTACTAATTGTTCTATTTTCCTGAGATTGATCGTGAGGGTCTAACATGTGGCCGGGAGGAACCCCCTTCAATTTTGATAAAGTGAATTTGGATAAAGGGGAACATCACGGAGCTCTTGGGAAAGAAGATGTTTTTTCACCATTTACCTCTATTACACGGCTCAGCAGGGGTTTGGGCATGTAGCGAGGAAGATACCATGATATTTGTGTGGATTCAAAGATTTGGATGAAGGTGATAATTGGAATTTGGATTATGGTTTGATTTTATTGTTGGGCCTGAGGGTCTTTCTGGTCTGGGAAAAGTCGGGGGATATTATTGAATCCACCTTTCCGCTGTCGCAGATGGGTTGTTCTAACGCGATAACTCATTACATATTTCACGGATCCTTTTCAATTTCATTTCATTTATCTATTAAAATTTCATTCAAACATAGACCTTAGTTTTGAGGAAGATTTATATTTTCTGACAGTGGTGGGAGCTTTTGCTCCAAAAATTATTTTTGGCTAAATTTCTTAAGAGTTAAATGGTTTGAACCTTATTAAACATTTTTCTGGTTTGTAAAGTTTCATAATTATGTTTAGTAAGTCCCCACTGGCTTTCATATGACTAAATAACCTACCTATTATAAAGGACTTTCCCTATAGCCATTGTTAATCCCTCCTCCTCAGTGGCCCCTTTGACCTGTGGCGTCCCTCAGGGCTCCGTCCTTGGTCCCTTACTATTGAGCATACACATGCTGAGTCTGGATCATATTAAAAACAGGTTCAGTCTATAAGGCAAACACTTTTCAACAAGAAATAGTGACTTAAAATGTGCTTCACCAAAGAAGTTGAGCACGACATTAAAGGGGTAATGCAACACAAATCCAACTTTTGTCAGGGCTGTGTGGACACAAAAATTATTTTCTGAATAGAGTTCAGCAACTTTCATTGGATACATTTTCGATTTGTGACAGAGAATGCAAAATGTCACATCTGGATTCTTGTGGCTTTTGTACTGATATGTATCTACCTGTGCGTTGATGTCATCAGCCGGTGCCAGACTTAACGTCTACATGCAGTGAACAATTATGATAACCAAAATCTGAATAAAAAAGTGCGCCGTAAATTGAGCATAGCCTTATCATTCATAACCCATAATGCCCTGAGAATTGTCTCTGGAGGTCAGTCATCTAATGTCCTCTTCTTTTTTTGCTTCCTGTAGTTATGATCTCGCTGTTTGTGGTGTTGGGCACCATGGCAGTCATCCTGGCAACTATCTGTTTTATCAAGTAAGTATGAACACACCCATTTCATTTCAATTCAAGCGATTCAGTGACTGCTCAATGAGTTTTTGCTGTAGTTGTTTAATCGGAGTTCAAACCAAAGTAAATACAGTATAACTCAAGACCACCGTATGTGAGCCCACTTGTATGGAAAATCTTAAGATTTTCCTGAGTTCTGTAGGTAATAGTTAGAAAAATAATAATACCTTGAATTTATATAGCTCATTTCAAGGGACCCAAGGACGAAAAGCAGCAAAACACGAGGGTTGACAGGGGTAAACAAAAGCAGAACCCATTAATAGTTGGTTTGAGGTGAAGGTGGGACTGCATCAAGCATTGGCTCTGAGCCCCTTCTTGTTTGCTATGGTGATGGACAGGCTGACAGATGAGGTCAGGCAGGAGTCTCCATGGACTATGATGTTGGTGGAGGACATTGTGATCTGTAGTGAGAGCAGGAAGCAAATAGATGAAAACCTGGGAGAGGTGGAGGTATGCGCTGGAAGGATGAAGAACGAAGGTCAGTGGCAGCGAGACAGAAGACATATGAGTGGAGTTAAAGGGAGGCAGGTGGAACAGCGAGGATGAAGGAGGAGAGGTGAAGAAGGTGCAGGAGTTTAAGTACTTGGGGAGTTTAAAAAAGAGGTGAAGAAGTGATTGCAGGCAGGGTGAAGTGGGTGGAGAAGAGTGTCAAGAGTTATCTGTGACAGAAGATTAGCAGCAGGAGTGAAGGGAAAGACGGTGGTGAGAGAGGCTCTACTGGATGCTTTAGAGATGATGGTTCTGACATGAAGACAGGAGGCAGAGCTGAAGATGTTCAGACGTTCTTTGGGAGTGAGGAGGATGGACAGGATTAGAAAGGAGGACATCAGAGGATCAGATAGAGATGGTTTGGACACGTGAGAAAGAGGGATAGTGGATCTGCTGGTGGACGGATGCTGGAGACGGAGCCGCCAGGCAGGAGAAAAAAGGGAAGACACCCCCTGAAGGGAACATCCCAAAGAAGAAGATTAAATAGATAAGAACTTGTTCCTGTAGGGATTCTGAAGAACACACAATCCATGATCTCATGTTCTCTCAGTGTTAACAAGTACGTTTAGGTCAAAGCATGTAAAGATTGATGATGTCCCTGCAGGACGCAGAGAGAGTCGCGTTTAGCGGAGAAGGTGGAGTATCCGGCGTTTGGAGGAGGAGCAATGCAAGCTCCCGCAAACGATGGCACCACAGTAAGCCCACACCTGATATCTTCCTGTCCAATAACTTGTATGGTTACGCCCACTCTGACATCTGCTCTTCCCTTTTCTGCTGTGTCATCAGTCGGGAGATAAGAGTTTGGCCCAAAATGCTCAGATGTATCACTACCAACATCAAAAACAGCAGATGCTCTCATTGGGAAAGTGAGTTTTCACCCCCTCTCTCCCGCTCCCTCTCTTTACCCACTAATTTCCACTGCTGCCCATTCATTAGTAATATTTTCATTTTCTTATTACTTTGTAATTACTACTATTTACAGTGTAACCCTAAAAAGTCGGGGATGTTATGGAATCGTCATTGTCGCGTCGGCCGTCGCAGGTTCTTCGTGTTGACACGATAAATCAGAAAGAATTTCACGGATAATTTTCTAACTTTATGCTCACATAGACCTTAGTGTGAGGAAGAAGTGGACTGATTTTGATATATTTCCAACACTAGGTGGAGCTTTATCTTCAAAAGTTTCCGGCCATAATTTCTCAACAGATGGTCCAGATTTAGTTATAATTAGGTGAATGTGAATCGACTCAAGGAGATCTGTTTCCCATATATCAGATTTTACTCTAATAGTTCATATTTTGCTCACTAGGGGGATATTTTTTTAACGAAGAACACTTTATCAGACATAACTTCACATTTAATTATAGGAGTTCAATCAGTGGGATCGCTTGTACAAAGCAGGGGATTGGGAGCTTTTCCGGGATATACCCAACCTGTTGAGGACCGACCGTTCATCCGTTTCAGTCCAAATTTAATGCATGTCCAAATCTTCTTTTTTTTGTTTTGTTTTACATAACTTCACATTTAATTTGAGGATTTCAATCAGGGGACTGCTTGAATAACGCAGTGGATTGGGGACTTTTGGGGGATATGACTTAATAAGCCTAGTTTTAACATTAATGTCTTTATATTTCTAAATTTTCTAGTCATGTTTGTCCTTTGATCTGTAAAACATGTCCTCCGTGTCTTTTTATTTCTCTGTATCGAAGACCATAGTGTGTTTTTTCTCTGTGACTTAAAAGTTCCCCAAGGCGACGAATAAAGTTTCTTGAATCTTGAATTTCCGTCTCTCATGTTTTCCCTTAGAGATAAATTCCACTGACCTTGTTACCTCTTTGCCTCGTTCTCCATTTGTAGTCATAAGCCTGAACAGAAAAGCGTCGACACAGAAGTCACCTCAGATGAGGAAGATGTAGGAGGGGACTTCACAGTATACGAGTGTCCGGGACTTGCCCCGGTGGGTAAACACGCACACACACACACACACACACACACACACACACACACGCACACACACGCACACGCACTCACACACAAACACACAAACGTACACAAAACCAATCATTTTCTCTCCTTGCCTTCACAGACCGGAGAGATGGAAGTGAAGAACCCTCTCTTTGATGACTCCAATTTACATGATATGGGGAATACTCAAAAGTGAATGCTGACAATTTTTTTCCACACATGAATCTACATATATATATATATAGATATATAGTATAGAAACTTACATATTCGTACACTGGAAGAAACTTCTTAATCTCACTCTGCTTGCATGGGAATGAAGGATCCTGGGAGAGGACGAGGTTTTCTCGTCCTTTTAACACGTAGTCGTAATCAATTCAACAGATTTGCTGTTGGGAGAACTCCTGTCTTTTTAAAAGTAGACTATTCCGGAAACCTGGTCAATCTGTTGGAAGGTTCTCCCCCATCTGCATCACTATCCCTGATTGAAGCAGCTACCTCTAATGAATGCGATGCAACCGCAGACACACGTCCATTTCTCACATGCGCATAAGACAAAAAACAAGTAGTCCCTTGTTTTTTTTTGCTCCTGGTTAAACCACATTCCTGGACCAAAAATCATTCATATCTCCTGCCCTCTTTGGTAACTCCTGTAAAAACTCCCCCAGCCTGAGGTTTAACGCTGAAAATGCTGCTGTTGGTTTATCTCTAGTCGCATAAGCTGCACATATAGATTTTAAGTTGTAATAAATATATTTAAATATGATTTACTCGATGTCCGTTTGCATGGGTGTGAGTCCTTGCGATGCTTTCGATTAATTTATCCGCCTCCTGGGTGTGTGCCCGTCCTGGGAACGCTGCGGTCCAAGCGACATGTCTGGATGGAGTCTCTGCTGCTGATCGGGGTCAGTCTTTATTCCCCCTCTCTGCTCTCCGTCCTCGGTCAAAGAGGGAAAGTGTTCACTTTTGATACACGTTTGTACCTGCGGACGAAGGATTTGAATTAAAACTTTTTACCCCATGTGAAAATGATGCTCTGTCTGTTTTCCTTTCATGCGTGTCACTAATCTACATTGGAAAAGTCATGGGACATCATGGAATCCTCATCGCCACCGCAGATTCTTCGTGTTAGCGCGTTAACTCAAAAACTATTTCATGGATCATTTACCAATTTTTTACCCACATAGATTAATCCTTAGTGATTAATTTTGGAAAAGGTCGCTTTTGTATTTCCAACACTAGAGGGAGTCTTATCTCCAAAATTTTAAGGGCCATAATTTCCCAAACATTAGTTCTATTTAGTCCAAATTAGGTGCATATGATATAAAGTTTATAGTTTACTTACCTTGTTTCAAATGAATTACACTGTATTTATAACATAACTTCCTAACTGTTGGTCTCATTTAGTCCAAATTATGGAGCGTCTGAATGAACTCAAGGAGATTTATCGTTCGCATATCATATTTAACTCTAGCAGTTCGTATTTGACTCACCCGGGGGAGCTTTTCACAGATAAAAAAGTATTTATTTGTATTGGAAATAACTTCCAAACTGTCCAAATGTGGTACATATGAATGAACTGGGGGGGATCTTTTTTTAGCAAGTGATATTTTTTACTATTTTTGTTTTAATAGTTCATATTTAAGACATCAGTTTAGTTTATTTATTTTACAAGGACATAAAGTAATGTTGGTTTTGCAGGGGTTTTACCCCTTAAAATACAACAAACAAATATTTTACCCACTGGGGGAGTTTTTTCAAAGAGAAAAATACTTTTTTTTTTTAAACATAACTTCCAAACTGTCTGTCTGATTAAGTCCAAATTTGGTTTATATGACAACCAATAAAAAGAGAAAGAAACACAAGTGTAGGATTTATTGGTGTCAGAAAAAGCAAAGAGTAGAGTGATTTTAATACTTTCGTATGAAATAAAATACATAAAGGTATATAACATACATGAAATATTCCCAATGATGAGTATACAATGGTGAAAAGGTAGCAGTTCAAGTTGATTAATCTCAGGTACAGCGATTCATTCTGACCTCGTCAAAACATCATGCAATCGTTTCCTTCTGGCGGCCGTCTTCAGCACATGAAAGAAAATCAAGATCAGGTCGTCTATAAAAAGGGAGTGGCAAAACAAGACAACAATACATCTTTCTCACTCCGAAAGAAAATGACTAAAAACAGACGCAGCAACACAACTTAGACTCTATAATCAATTCAAATGCTGATAGAATTAGAAATCTGCTCAGAGAAAACCTTTTAAAGTAAAGTAAGTAGTTTAGTTTAAGTAAAGTAAACCTCCCCATGTTTTCAGTTCACTCATTAGGAATGCTAATTTATTGGGGAGTTCTCTTCCCTCCACGGAGCTGAAGACAAAAGGTGACAGTTCTTGCTGTGAAACTCAACGGAAAACTTTACCTGAAGAACAAAAACTACAAACTTTTAACTCTGCTGGCTTTTAAATCATATCCCAAAAGTCACTTTTACTGCATATCTTATATTATAATTATGGCATTTAACTGTCGCTTTTTCTTCCCACCCTTTATTCTCTCGTTCTGTTGCTTTGTCTTATTTTATAAATCCTATTCCTTTTGTTTAATGGTCTTTAATTGTGTTATTTTGTTTGTGAAGAACTTTGTGACGGTTGCTGGGAAAGGAGCTTTTTGAATAAAAGTTACTATTAGAAGATATTAGGATGCATCTGAAGGTACATTTCATTTTTGCACTCATTCAGTTTTCCCCTCACATGACCTTTACCCCTTCAGAGTGTCGCTGACTCTGTCTCGCTGTGTGAGAGTGTGTCGGCACGAAGGGGGAGGACGGAAAGCTTGCATGAGCTGAGTGTCTGTGCAAAGGTGGAGGAGGGCGGGGGGGGGGGGGGGGGGGGGGGGGGGGGGGGGGGGGGGGGGGGGGGGGGGGGGGGCTTCTCCTGCGTTCCAACAATATGCCAATTTAACCTGAAATGTCCTGCTCAGCTGTTTGTTGGACTACATTTTGAGTTTTTAATGCTTATTGAAAAATGACACTGAACTGCAGGTTTGTGCTTAAGAGAAATAGGCAAAGGATGGAGCGCAGGGGTCACCAGAGGTCACAGGAGCCGCCGAGGAGGAGGCCCTAACCGTGGACACAGAGAAAGTCCTATTCGATAATTGTGATTTATTTTATTTTTTTCTGGATTTCAAACCTCCTGAGGGACTTATTAAATGGAATTATGTGACTTGATAAAACCAAAAAAAAAGTCAGATAAGACTAAAATAACTGATTTTTATTATAACTGAAAGGTTTATCTGATCTAATCAGATCATTTATGCTCTATTGTTTTTGTTTCATTTATTTTCTCTGTTTAAAAAACACTTTTGCTAAAAGATTTGTCATTTATTGGTACATTTAGAGTGTCTTAGATCTTAATTTGATATATGTCCGAAAATAAAGTCAAATCTAATAATAAATGTATATAGATTTTTTTTTCTTGTTGGGGAGATTAAAAGGTTTACAGCTGAAACTGTTTGACTGTTTAGAGATCAGCTTAATTTATACGCAAGTAACTTTCACCAGGAGAGACTAATGTTTCACATCCTTCTTATTTAAAGAATTACAATCAGGCGCAAATAAGATTTTTCAATTATGTTTTTCTGGGTTTTTGATTGCAACGTCATTTTATTCCACAGTTTCATAAAAGGACACACCGTTTTAAGGTGTTTAAAATTAGTTTGAGAAAAAGGAACAAAATTACAGAGAGAAGATATCGAAACGCAATCAAAATAATGTAAATCAAGTTTTGCTGAAAAGATAGTGAGTGGAGGATCATGGTAGGGATTTTTTTTTTTCCTTTATCTGTTCACCGGATATTTAAAACTTGCTGCACAATATTGGTTTCAATACATTAATTTAAACTTACTAGGTGTTCCATCACAGTCAAAATTTTACACTTTTACTAAATTGGCCTTTGTGGAAGGAAAAATAAATCCTAGTGATTGACTTAGGATTTTGAAACAAGTGCAGATGTGCAACAGTGGTCCAGGTGCAGATGTGCAATAGTTGTCCAGGTGCAGATGTGCAATAGTGGTCCAGGTAAACACAACTTATTTAAATTAACTTTACAACTTTTAATATTTATCCAAATTAATGAATACAACTTTTTTTGAATTTGTGATTATTTTTTTTTTAGAGTGTACAGAAATGAAATGTTAAAAGTATAAAACTGTAAAATGATGTTGATTTGAAGGATTTATTTAAAAAAAAAAAAAGACTTATTGTAATTCACTGTCAATTAATATAATTACTGTGCACCGTGGGCGAGTTTACAGCAGATGTGTTTTCTTCATGGTTATTTATTTGGTCTCTGTATTTTTTTAAAGTGAAATTCTGGCAACCACAGCTGCTAATATTTCATTTTTAAATATTCCTATTTATTTATTTTTGTAACACTGTATGAATGTGGGTAAACCCATCCTTGCCTCATACATGGTGTCCAATAAAAACAAATACAAAAACCAGTACATCTCAACATCACACTCAATGAAGAAGATGTTGAATAAAAATTTACTTTAATCGGATGGAATGTTCCAAATAAATGTGGAAAGATGTCAAACTGATCTCGCTCCTATAGTGTGGAGACAGTTTGAAGTGTGAGACACATCCACCAGACTTTCTTTCATCTTAAAAACTTTCTCTGGCTCCATTTGATTGAACGACAAGTTTCTTGAAGAAGAGGCCACTTAAGAAGAACTAAAGGATCTGAGGCATCTTTCGGGGGGTGGGTGGGTGGGGTGGGTTTGTTAGGTGGGGCGGTTTTGGAGGGGTGTTTGTGAGGTGGGGCACTGGTGGGTGTGTGGGGGGGGGGTGTTGCAACTAAATCCCCAGATACTCCTCTCACACATGTCCTGACTGTACCAATCTATTGAATAGGGACCCCCCCCCTCCTTTGGACACCCTGAGAGCTCCCTCAGCCCAGCCTGAAGTCGACTATCTCTCCGGCACTCTGTCTTTTGCATGACAATTATTCCCCCAAGTCCATGGGTCGGGACAATGCGTGTTGGGTTGGGGTTTGATCTCTTTTAAGCTTTTGACCCTGCTCTCTGCAAATGCTCCCTGGTGTTGGATTTTTGTGTCAGAGAGAGAGAGACTTTTTTTTTTCTCTTTCCCGCCTCAAAAAAAAAAGGCTTTAATTGAATAATGCATCAGCCTGCACGCAGGTCACGTGTCACGTGTCTCTTTATCTCTTTATCACGGTCGCGGATCTCAAAAACAGATCTTCCAGAACAACTTGAATAGACGACACCTTGGTCCTCAGACCAGTTTAGGACAAGGCGGGGGGGGGGTGCGGGTGGAGGTGGTATGGGGGAGCGCGCGGGGGGGGGGGCATCAGACTGGGTGAAGATTTTAGTCTTTGGTGAACCCTAGTGTGTGTGCGGACAAGGCTGAAACTTCGGGCCGGTGTTTGTTTCAGAGGAGGGTGGGGGAGGAGGTGGGTGTAGTGCGGAATCAAAGGGTTGAGACTTATTGTTTCAATCTGAAAAGGACGTAATGGTCGACCATCGCAACTCGGGATCTGAAATCCGCAGGGTGCCCCGGGGCCACGTCGTACAATGGCACCCCCCCTCCCTCCCTCCCCGCAGTGAGTCTTCCTGCCGCAATCTGGGGCCATCGCCCCCCAGAAGGGGGGGGGGGGGGGCTTCTGTACAGGAGCCCCGACCATCCAGGCTCTGAATGAGAGGCGCTCACCTGAATGCCGCTGCTCATTTAATGCAGTTTTTTTTTTTTTTCCGCTTCTGCACGGAGAGGAGGGGCCGCACGAAAGTCAACAGCAACGAATCCAGTTCCGAAACAAGTCCAGTTTTTGTTAAGAGTAAAAGCATTTTGACCCGTTTTCATGTTTACACGCACGCATGCGCAACACCTCTAATTACATTGTTGTTCAAAGATACCAACTCCAGTGAGTTTCTCTCTTACAATAAAAGGAATATACTCGCTTTTGTCATTGGTAGCAAGGCAACGAATCAAATTATAATAATAATGAACCAGTATTTTGTTTTAAGGTGAAATAGGTTAGAAAACAAATTGCTTCACTTAAATTTTCTTCGTTTGCTTTTACATTTAGTTGTTTTAAAGCTGCTCGTTTTTACGAGCTATCCGTAAACTAATATGTATGATGACAAACTAATTTAATTAAATTAAATTTAAGTCTCAATGATGAGAAAAAAAGTAGTTTTAGCCAGTAATTCTAATTTATCTCAAGAATAATACAATTTAAATTTAAATTGCAAATGTTATTCAGTTGGTGTAATTACCAAAATGATTTATGTCAACAGATCTCATCATAAATAATACTTGCAATATTTTTAAGTTTCTCTAAAATGATATATTTCCATTTTTATCTTGCAACTGTGCATTTATTTAAGTGTTGGCAACGTTGAGTTTGGCTGAGTTTTAATATTTTAATAATTCTGGTAATATGAGGATAATCCATGTTTCCAGAAAAAGAAAAAGAAATTCAGTAGCCTACTATTAGTTTACGAGAAAATTATGTTAAAAGGCTTAAACACAGACAACAAAAAGTAACCAGCATGATTCAAAAGAATATAACTTCTTAAAAAAATGGTTTAAACCTTCAACGTTTCCCTTAATCAATTTTTAACATTTTTTTCTTGCGATTAATTCTTTATTTAACCGGTAGCAAAGGGCTCCCTGATTAATATAAAGAACATTTTAATGATTCTGATAATCTGATGATAATCTATATTTCCAGTAGATCAGAAAAAACATCCGGAACAGTTAAATTACTGATTAATGGTTTACAATCATAAAAAATCTTTAGAAGTTCAGTTACTAAGGTTATTCCATCAGAATAATGAGTGCAAGGTACAAAATTCCTTTAAATCAACACATCACCATTTTATCTTGCAACCACGCCTTTGTTATAGTGGAAGCAAAGTGTTCACTGTTTCATTTTAACGGTTCTGATTAATCCATTAGAACTAATCCAATCCATTTTTTATTGTTCTCTTTCACGGTGTAAACAGCCAACATTGGAAAAATCTACTATAAAAGACTGAGACACTCTTTTTTCTGTTGCTGCACCCTTAAATCAATTCACCACAAAAAAAACCTTCATTTCCTGAAAAGAGCATAACTAATCCCGACTTTAACACTTTTTGTTTGAAATTTAATGTATCCAGGTGACGTTAATTTGTTGACAATAATAACAATGTCGGTTTAATCGAACTCCTGACGGCCTGGAATCCCCCACTGAATTTGTATTTTAATATCAAAGCCATCTAGGAATGATTTAAACAAACCCAGCTTTATAATTCATTTATGAGGTGAGCAATTTATGGCGGTTAACACCAGATATTAACATGAGTCAGAGGCCCGTGCCTGTCAAACATGTAGATTTATCGTTCTTTAAAGCCACTTTAAACTGTTGAATTATTTCACATGTCCCTTACATGGAAAGACTTTGAAAATTGAAATGCAGTAAAGTTAAAGTAGTGAGTCTAAATTAAGGTGAAACCACGCCCACAATTGGATAAATATCAAGGTCATTCACAATTTCAGCATCAGCTGTGGCCAATTGTGTGCGTCGACCAATCAGAGGAGAGCTGAGGTGAGGTCCGACGCCCCGAGGTGTTGATTAGAAGGAGCCGCACAGCTCGAGGAGAATCAGAAGCTTTGAGCTTGGAGGTGAGGTCTGACGCAGAGTTCGGATTTTATGGACTAAGCCTTTTGTGCGCGCATCATTGGATCATATTGTTGAACCAATTTCTGAACCAATTCCGTTATCGTCCATCTTTGGTGTTTTGTGTGATCTTTGACTCGAACACGCATTTCACCAACTTTTTGTAGCTTTTTTTTTTTTTTTTTTTTCCAGACGCGTTTGTCACTCCTCGTTGTTTTTGGAATATGTCTGAGGGATCACAGAGCCCTGACTTCCACAACCGCCCCTATGATTTCAGCCGGAACAACATTTTTACCCCCAATTTGGTCCAAGAAAACATAGGCAACTCCACGTCGTTTCAGATCCCCCACGGCATCGTCCCGGACCCGGGTCTGTTCTACAAGCAATCCCCCTACGCTGGCATCACGCCGGCGTCAGCACAGGGCTTCTTGTCCTTTCCTACGGTATCCGGTGACTACCGGGTCAACGAGCAGCATGTCGGAGACTTTGCTCAACCCAAGCATTGGTATCCCTTCGCCGCGCCAGAATACACCGGGCTGGTACCCGGCGCATCGGCGGCGACCCAGCCTGCAAACCTGAGCCCACCCATCGCCGAGACCCGGGAACAGATCAAGATGCCTGAGATCAAGTCCGAGAAAGATTCCGGCATGGATCCGTCCGCAGAAGCCAAGCTTCAGCAGTACAACACTGCCGCCATGCCGCACGGAGTCTTTTATCCTGGTCCCTGGAACCCGTCCCTCTGGCCCGGGATGACCCACATCACACCGCCTGGCAGCAACCACCAGAACCCCTCCACATCATCTGCCTCATCTCCATCCCTGTCCCCCTCACCGCCGAGCAACGGGCTTCCACCAAACGCCTTTTTCGGCCTCAACACAAGTCAGGCCTCCGGCGGGCCTCAGCCCCAGAACCCGACCCCCTCCACCCGGAGCAGCGGCTCCTCCAGCGGCGGCTGCAGCGACTCCGAGGAGGTACACGAGAGCATATCTCCATATTTGCCAGAGTTGTGCCAAATTTGAGTTTAATTAGGATTTGTGCTGTGCCTGAACGTTTGAATGGAGTTGTTGTGAGTAGAATTGAAGACTTGTTGTTCTTCACCAGGAGACTCTTACCACCGAAGAACTGGAGCAGTTCGCCAAGGAGCTCAAACACAAGCGGATCACTCTGGGTTTCACTCAAGCTGATGTTGGACTCGCTCTGGGCAACCTTTACGGTAAGATCTCCAAAGTTCTCAAACGGGTGCCATGACTATATTGGAAGATTATTTAATTTAACGCTTATTTAATTAATGCATGAGAGTTTCAGATATATTTATTTTCTATCGGTCTGTGCCTGCAGGTAAGATGTTCAGCCAGACGACCATCTGCCGCTTCGAGGCTCTGCAGCTGAGCTTCAAGAACATGTGTAAGCTGAAGCCGCTTCTCCAGAGATGGCTGAACGAAGCCGAAAGTTCGGACAACCCCCAGGATGTAAGTCTGCAACATCTTCACATCTGCTGACTAGTTTACAAGACAACAGATGATCACCAAGCTGCATGTGATTGTTGGGCCCATTCAGGCCGAGCGGCACCCTGCTGGGCCAACATGAATACAGGCCCCAGCTGGGGGGGGGCATGCGCCACCTAGTGGTCACTTATCCTTGCTTGACACCAGACCTCTATTCATAGTCATGAGTGGTTCACACATCTTTGTTCTTTAATTTTATTTTTTCATTTCTCTCCCCACCCCTCCCAAACTACCCCTCCCAAACCACCACCCCCCACACACACACACACACACACACACACACACACACAGATGTACAAGGTGGAGAGAGTGTTTGTTGACAGCAGAAAGAGGAAGAGGAGGACCAGCCTGGAGGGAGCAGTGAGGGCCGCTCTCGAGTCTTATTTTATGAAGTGCCCCAAGCCCAACACTCAGGAGATCACTCACATCTCTGATGACCTCGGACTGGAGAGAGATGTAAGTAGAAACATTCATATTAAGATCTCATACAAATCTTTTTTTTTTTTTTTTTTTTTAAATAAAAAGTTGTATTGTCTTACTGACGCCAAACACTCTTCCTCACAGGTGGTCCGTGTGTGGTTCTGTAACCGTAGACAGAAGGGCAAACGTCTGGCCCTGCCTCTGGATGAGGAATGCGAGGGCCAGTACTACGAGCAGAGCCCCGCCTCTATTCCCCCTCAGGCCTACCCTGGTGCCAACTACCCTGGCCCCCCTCCCCCTACACTCTACATGCCCCAACTCCACCGACCTGATCTCCTGAAGCAGCCCCTGCACCCCGGACTGATTGGTCACCTGACTGGATAAGCGTGATCAGGTATCCCGGGCCGACTGGTTTAACCCAAAAAAAAGTCTTCCCAACTCGAGCTTATGCATTAAAAAAAAAAAAAGAAACAAATAATCCACATATAATCTCCAATTAGACCGGTCGCATCTAGAATGCATTGTAAATTGATTAATTTTCCCTGAATGATGAAAACTGCCACGACTGAGTGCCGTTAAAGTAAAAGAAGAGAAGAGATCCGTTTGAAGTGCCTTTTTTGTGTTCTACTGCAGATTTAGAACCATCGTAGTGATGCTAGAGTTAATGTGGGTTGTGAGGGCGAGCCGGGATGAGAAGACTCGGGGTATCTTTTATTCACTTATGCTACATCAGGATTTCCAAGAATCCGTCTTGGCCCAACGTATGTGCAATACTTCTGAATCTGACTAGAACCTCTACAGTATTTCTTCCAAACGTTTCCCTCTGACTTTGCACAACGCCGCTTTTGTACTGAAGATTACATTATGAATGTCCCATATGTACCCGCTGTGTACGCTAAGATTTTCTGCCTTATGGTTGTTGGTCGGGATCTTTTGCAAATATATTCCAGACAGCTGACGAATGAATGCCTTTCAAAGTTGAGGCTACACTAGCCGATCCTTGATTGTAATCAGTACCTCATTTAATCCTTATATTACTGTGTTTTTAATAGCTGTGAGATGTTAGAATAACCTGCGTTTTAATTTCATTTACTTGCTTGTTTTTTTTTGTTTCTTTTCTTTACTTTTTATTATTTCGTAGACATGAAGTGTCAATCAGGGGATCCGGATGACAAAACCTCGTGACTACTGACATCAGTGGAACTGAATCAATACTATTACTTATTAGACCCAAAGTGTCAGTAAAACAATAGAACAATCTTATATAAAATAATATAATCTTGCCTAATGATGACTTAAAAAAACGGCTTATCAATACCAGTGCAATTATATCTGTTAGGACAGCAGTCTTTATGTGGTGCATTTCTTCTTAACAGCTTGTAAATTAATTAAATTATTGACGTACTAGCTAGTTACACTGTGTTCCGTCATAACAAAACTAAACAAGTATGACGCTGTTCTTTTAATGTCGGCGCTGTCCATGTGTTATTTTTTTTTCAGCTACTGTTATGTTCCTTCTTTCCAAGTAAAGTTTTTTTTTTTTAAAACCACATGTTGTTGCGTTTATTCTGTCCAGTTTGCTCACGGTCTACTCCTTTTACTCCAACCCCAGTTTTGGATCATGTGATGTTCCTTCTGGGTTATATTTTTGATGTGATGACAGTGGTACCACTTGCGTTAGTTAATAATAATGGGTCATAAATGGCTGTCAATACTTGGTCATTTGTAACAATGCTGTTTATAAAAATGTGCTAAGTAAATTTTTATAAAGTATTACGTTTTCATAAGTCGCTCTATACATTCAAGAAAAAAGTAACATCAGATATATAAACATAAGAAACTCCCAAAATAATCAAACGTTGATGATTCTCAGAGGCAGAACATTTATCAAGGTGTCTCACTATATGGCAATATCACATTTGTAGTACAGATAAGTGTGCTCACTATTTGGCAATCGGGTGTCTTCATGAGTTTTAACAATCAAAAGCTTTGAAGTGTCTCAAACATAATTATTAAACTGCATACAAGCTCTTCAAGGAGAGTTTTGTAGCTTACACTCGTAAAGTGGCTCCCTATAGGTTTTACATTAAATAGAGGTAACTAAAAACTACGCCAAAAATCTTTGTTCATCTTGAATAATTGAACAGAATTTGTTTTAACTTAGGATAATAAACAAACTTGCAACATTAAAGGTACCATTTTGTTTATTCAACTAAAGCTGGAAATATTCTTTGGTTTGAAGGCCCTAACCAGTTTTCCCACTAAATACTAATCATTACCTTTTGATGTACCTGCTTAAATGAATTGAGAATGCCACGGCCTCTACAGAAACTCTTCTGCTGTGGTATGTCGCAGTGTTTAAGGTTGTAAGTCATATCAGTTAAATTGGAGTATTTGTCGACTTGAAACTTTTAATTTTAATCATTAAATCTGTGGAATATGAAACAAAACATCTGTTTAGTTAAGCTTAGCGTAAATACTGGAGCTGATGAATAGGATCTGATCGGTGTGTTAAATGTTTCACCATTTATAACACAGTAATAACAGTTCTATGATTGAATTTGACTTAGCATCGTAACTGGATTCGATGTTGTGGCTGTCATGGTTGGCTCAGTATTATTACAGCATTTATTCCCCCGTCATTTAATACAGTTGATATACATTTGATGAAAAAATATGAGGTAACGGTCGTGCTGATTTGTTATAAATCTGGTCTAAAACCAACATTCAACCACCGCCGTTAAAGCTTAAGGGCTAACGGCGCCGACCCAGGCCTCCAGGTCGGAGTAAACCTTCTGCGGAGGTAAGGAGCTGAACTGGGTGCATATCTGACACAGCCTCTCCCTCCAGTCCGAGTACCGCTTCACCGTCCATCTGCGCCTCCAGGTGAAATAGTCACTGTAGCGTTTCTTGTCCTCCGCGAGCCGCTTGAGGTGTTTTCCTAACTCTTTCACCGATGCAAACTCGTCAACATGGATGAAAGAGTTTGGGGGGGCCACGGCTTTGTAGCTGCCCACTGAGGGTCCCATGACGACAGGCACTGCCCCGCCCTGGTAGGCGTTCCTCCACAGCTTCTCGGTGATGTAATCTTTGCCGGCAGAGTTCTCAAAGGCCAGATAAAAGTAGCATTTAGAGATGGTACGTAGGAGGGCTCGAGAGGGGAGGGGCTTCTTGGACCAGCGTCCGTAAACTTCCACAGGAACCACGGCCCTGAGCTCCTCGTACACTTTGCTTCTGTTGTGCTGGCTCCGGTAGTTACTGACCACCCAACAAGCCAGGGAGCTCTTATTTATGGGGCCTTCTTCCACCGGATAGTCTTCCTCCTTTGGTCGCAGCTCGCCGTAGGGTACAGTGATTTCAGCATCCCTCCTGTAGCTTACGGTGGCGTTGAAGATGTTTGCATACGGCTTCAGGTTTCCATTGTAAACGGGGGCCTCTATTGACATCCATGCCCACCTTTGGCACCGCGGCCTGGGGCGCTCCAAGGGGAGCTTATAGCGGCCCTGCACCAGCTCTTTGTTATGGAACACCACCACGTCGGCTGAGGGGAACGAGGAGCGCCGGTCCACCAGTCTGCAGCCTGGGATGCGGTAGAGGTCCCAGCACACGTCGCCTTCCAGGTTGAAGATTCTGCTGAAGGGCCAGTACCACAGGAGGATGGTCACATTTCTGCTGCCGCTCCATTTGCAGGGACTATCGGGAGTTTTGGCTTTAGGGGCCTGGAAGCTTATCAGCCGTCTGCTGAGAAGACACAGCGATGAAAGGAGCAGAAGGGAGAGAAGGATGAGCTTCTTCATGGAGCTGCAGTCTTCTTAGTGACACCCCTGGCACAAAAAAAGGAAGGAGGGAGCATGATTATGAAGGAGAGGACTACAGAGTACCTCTACTGCACCCCACTGGTGATAGTGGTGCTACTACTTGGAAGCTGAACTAGAGTCGGAGGTCAAGCCAGCATGACCCCGGCCACATGTCAGTCATATAGAGTGTGTGATATTCTTTCAGCGCAGCTTCAAATTGGTGAGAAAAAATCGTTTCATTACTTAAACGTACTGTATTTAAACTGAACCCCAAAACATGCCAGGTTAGAGTTTCTTACAAAAAACTAAATTTTTTAACATACCGCATGAAAATACTGAAACTCACTGATGTAACTGACTTACATACAAACAGAATAGTAAGAAAACCCCTCCAGTGGGAGTTTCTCAGGGTGTGACATCCATGAAAATGAATCATTTTCATGGATGTCAGAACATAAAATATCCTTATTTTATTTAAGGATAAAATCTCCTTAAATGAACATGGGAAAGGGTAAAAAAATGTTTTTTTTTGTTGGAAATCATTTTTTTGGTAAATAAAATCATTCAATAAACGTCTTAAAATTGATTGACTGATTTTTAATCATTTGAATTCCTGTACAGAGACCACGATTGTCTCGGGGGCCCCTTTAGGTACTCCCAACTAATCCTGGGACTCCCAGCGTGAAACACCCACCATGATCCAATCACATCACAGAGCCATCAGTGTTTCTAGCATGAGGGGGGGCATGACCCTCTAATCAAATGGTTTCCAGATCTGTTGATCAAGAACAAAAACTCCTTTAATCTGCAAAAATGTACTGTTGGTCTAAATTTTACGCAATTCTTCAAAAGATAGCAAAAGATCACAGGTATGGAAAAAAACTCTGATGTCATGCCAGAAAATCTAAACAAATACATCATGTTCATGTTATAACGATAACATTATCTATCTCTTTATAACGGAAATTATCCTGTAAAAATGTGAAAATGGTCACGTTATAATACGACAATTATGATGTTATAATGTTCAAATGATCTATCACGTATTAAGTACATTATCATGTAATAATGTGAGAATTATCACATAAAAACCTAAAAGTTATCACGTAATGATGTGAAAATGATCACGTTATAAGGTTTAAATGATATATTTTGTTATAACATGAACATTATCATGTAAAAAATGTGAGAATTATCATGTTATGACGTAAAAATGATCTGTCATGTTCATAAGAGGGTTTCTTTTCTAGACAGAATGATACTTAAACTGTGATTATTTGCTTTTAACATGATGGTATTTTCTTTTACTGTTTCATCAAAAGTTGGTATTTCCACTGTAAACTTCTGCTTTCAACATTTTTAGAATGTAGTGAACATGATGTGTGTGGAAGTTTTACAGTGTTCTGTACAACAGAAGAAGGTGTAAAGGACATTTAGCACTTTGAGATTTGATCCAAATGTAAAGTGCATTATAAATTAAATGTATTATTATTATTATTATTAAAGGTCAGACCAACATATGACGTGTAATTTACACGTGTGGCACATTTTAGCATTTCTTGCCAAAGATAAAACACAAGACAACGTGAGAAACAAAGAATATGTGAGGCGTCGGCACAGGCCGATCAGACCGATGTGTGAGGAAGGGTTTCTTCTCACCTGCTCTCTAGACGTCTGCTGCCTCCTCGGCCGTCAAACCATTTTTGGTGGCTGCCGGTTGAAACCCCAATGAAGGTGAGATTGAGCCGTTTCAAAAATGGCCCTTTTTTACGGAAGCTGAGGTGTATATGTCTGACAGATACCGGTATATATTTTGAAATTTGGACAACGCCCTGCCTGTTCTTCCTCTTCCTCCTCAGTTCCTGCTCTCTGGTAAACTTGAAGGCCTGCTTCTTCCTCTCTTTAGCAACACTCCGGTGAACCACCTGATTACAAGCAGGAGGATTCATGAGTGCACTGGTGAGAAAAGAGGAAGCGCCGGCCATGCTCTAGAATCAGACGGAGCAAAACTGAACAAAAAGAGGAAAATACTCACAACTTAAGAAAATATTTATGTTTTCGGAGTGATCTTTCATTCAGGCAAGGGATGGCAAATTTATTTTCCCAAGGGCTTTGCACAACCAATCAAGAAGAACGCGACAAATTGCAAAAGAGCATTAAGACATAGTTAAAAGCGGATTATAAAATATTAAGCAAGATTCAAAAAAAAAAATAATTCATTAGAAATAGTCATAAAAATGTAAAATAAAAGCTAAAATAGGAGAAAATCAAGTGTTTTCCTAAACAGAACTGTAAAAGAAAGACAGACATGAGAAAGACTGACATGAGAAACAGCCATCATTGTTATTATTTCTTAATTAATAAAAGGCAGCAGCAAATCAGAAACTTTAAAGATTTGATTTAAAAGCTTTTCGGAAAATTGTTAAAAATATCTGCTAGTGTCGTCATTTTTCATTACACTATTCTTTTGTGTTTAAATTGGAGATTTTGCAACTGAAGAGTTATAAATACCTGCGAGTTTGACACTTTATGTCGTGGCTACATCATTTGCAAGAAGTTCATACTAATAAAATTGTATAAATTATGAATACAAAAGAAAACAGATCTTTAATTGTGGGGATTTAGAAAAATTCTGATATTCTGTAGGACAGAATGTGGTGACATCATCCAATCTCCTCTGATTCAAGGAAAGCCATTATGGTGAAACGGGTCGGGGTTGACCCTCCCTCAGAATCTATGCATGTGGAAGTCACTGATCACTGAGGTCGTGACCCTGATCAGACTGAGATACCGTCTCCAGGGAAAGGCCGATGATTTTCAGCAGAAATGGATAAACCCATTTGAGGCTCTGGGAGTGAGCTGGACTCTCGTGGACAATAACTTCAGCTTTAAGCTTAAGACGTTGCAGGTTTAAACTTCACAGATATAAAATCTTGAAACATGCGTCATTCTTAGCAGGCGCCAATCACTGGGCGAGTCAGTTTTGTTCGAATAGAGAATTGAAAACGTGATGAACAGGAAGATGAAAACCAAAACTGAGTAATCTCATTTAAAAAATTAAAAAAACCTTGTATATATATAAATATATATATATATGGGTAATATGAAGATTTGGCTGAGTTGTTGTGTTTGAATGCTGCGGCTTGAAGAAAATGAAAATAAATAAATGATCAAATGACAAATATTTGTCTTATAGATATCCTCTATTGTCAAGTAGTTTGTTTTCGTGCAGCACTCCAAACATTTAATCTAAACATTTAACCCGCACAGTTAATCTATACTGGTGCAGAAACAGTAATTAATTATCCGTGCACTATTAGGCCCTCGATTTGGAGATTAATAATCTTACCACATAAAACATCCTGAATTGCAATTGAACTGTGTGCCGACATGTTTGCAGTTATTCACACAGACCACAAGAGGGCAGTATTCTACTGACAAAAACTACATTGTTCAGTTTAGGAGAAGTTTATTGATTTATATTTCCCTTAACATTGGACACAATGTGCCGTGTCTGTTGTGTAACACAACACTCAGACCCAACCTCCACCTGGATTTGCAAAATATACCACATTGTGTTTTTCTTTGTTTATCACCTCACATCTGTGATGTGCGGTGAGGTTCTTGGCAGGTGAGGCACCGACCCGTTCAGAGTCAGATTTATGTGAACGTAATATATGAACCCAACAGAGGAGCTTAAATTTACTGACTGACTAGTGGTTGTGTTTCATATCTCATATCAGAATTCTCTACGCAGACATAATTGTAAGGTATATATTTGGCCAAAGAAGAATGTTAAATTTGTATGGGATCAGAGAAAGTACGTTTGGCTCTGCACATAAGTGTGTTCTTTAATTGCCATCGAAATTCTACAATTCATACAGTGTGAGACAAAATCATAAGTTCATTTTTTTTTTTCTTAAAAAAATTATATAAAAACAATTTAGACAAAATTAATTGAATAAATTAATGGATTTTTCTTTGGCGGCTTAGATGTAGCATCTTCAGTTTTTTTTTATGTCGGAGAAAAACATAAAGAACCCAGACTACTGTGGAGAAATGGTTTCAACAACAGCAGAACCAGCATAAACCCCTGGGGTTCAGCACGCCCCCTACAGTGAGGCAGAGGTACTGACTGCCTCACCTCCGGCGTTTTCATTACGGTTAAATATGTCACACATATATGAAACATTCTATGGAAGGTGAGGACATATAATGAAAGTGTCTACAAACATTAGATTGGTGACAAACAGTGAGAAAGCAGAACGCTGGACCCAGTTCGTGAGGGACTGCTCAGTCTGAGATGAGGCTCAGCCCACAGCTGCCTCAGCTCACGCCTCTCCTCTCTATTTGAACCGGAAATTCACAAATTCAGTGATTTTGATTATAAAACAAATGAAGGAAATGTTTGGAATTATACAGAAATGACATATATAGCACACATCTGGTGAGAACTAGTAATACTTATTTTATTTTATCATTATTTGTTTGCTACTCTTCAGGATGACCCCTGACCCCTGGTCCCTGCTTCACATAAATGTTGATGTGTTCCATTTGGAGATCCATCAAAGAGCAGTTTCTCTTTTGTAAACACACAAGGCTACCCTCTGCACGGATCAGTTTGCGAGTGGAAACTACCACGCCATTACGTCACCGTATAACGTAATCGGTTCTTGGCCCTCGAGTTGGAGCTTGTCTGGCACCAGTTTTGAGACCCAGGAGCTGGTGCTTCAGGCTATCGAAAAGCAAAGAACTGGTGATAAGTCTGGCTCCGGATCCGAATTAGCCAAGTCAGAGCCACGCCAGTAGGTCACCCTATAACGTAATCTGCTGGTCTAGAGCCAAGAACCTGGCTCTGACTTGGCTCCTTGCCAATGGAATAGCAAACAGGTTCTTAGGGGTTGAGCTAGTTGAATTAACAAAGCACTGGTTCTTGCACTTGTGCCAAGGGCCAACACCTAACTCTGAATACACTCTTAAACAGACTCGTTACGTCATTTCCGGTTCCTCTCGGAAATAAAACTTCAAAGGAACAGGGCACAACAGAACCCACGGTTTATATTCATGCAGATTCATCTGCCATTCATTTTCTGAGTCATTATTACCAGCCTTTAAATCTACCGACAACTCCAACAAACTCTCTTGAGTATCGAAAGAGACGTTGTTGTGTCATTTCCTTTTCCCAGCCCCTCCCCCAAGGAACATCATAGGAATCAAAGGCATGAACAATAATGGACGATGTAATGTTTTATTATTGTTATATTCAGCGAAACACATAACGTCACCAAAATTGCACATGCACACAGTCACATGAATGAAGACACATTATTCATCATTCTATACAACATAAAATGGTTTATTTGGCATTTGTGGAATCTGCATTATTTCTGTTTGTGGCAGGCACATTTAGTTAACTTATGCATATTTAAATTATGTTATGTCAAGTTGTATTAGCGTCTTTTATTTTACCGTCCATGCAATACACCGCAATTAATGGATGTCAGTCAACGAGGGCTCTTTCAGCAGGTGTGCACTTTGATCACACCATACTGCACTCTGAGAGAGGCGGAGGCTCAGATTTCAATCCTTCAAACAAAGTTTGACTCATGTCGTATTGCAGCAGTGGAAGAAGTATTCCACCTTTTACTGTAGTAAAAGTACGACTAACACACCATGGAAGTGTTCCATTGGGAAATACTGCTTCCAAACGTAATTTAAGTAAAAGTATTAAAAGCAAAAAGTACTTAAAGGGAAATATAAGCACTTGTTTAGCAATAAAAATGGCGTCTGTCAGTATTTTTTTTTAATTATACCGACGGTAAAGCCTCGCTGAGCTCCAGGCGTCGACATACAGCTACGACGAGCTCCTTCTCTACTTCTGTTCCACTGATGATCTCGGTGCTGACAGGCTTTTGCGATACAGCGGCGTGAATATTTCTCACCCAAATTGAAATTTCTCGACTGGTGCGAAGACGCATGTATCACAACTTCCATATTTTTTTTTATCTTTGGTACATCCGGCTTCAATTTATAATAATGATAATAATAATCACACACTTCATTTATTTATAGGCACCTTCCAAGACGCTCAAGGTCACCTCGCAGATACAATTTGTACGTATTTGCTATCTGCTACTAGACCGCATAATAAATTTGCTTCGCATTTTAACCTCACACTAAATTCTTTTCGGTGCTGAAATTTGGAGCAGCTGTGAGGAGGACATAAAAAAAGACAAACGTCTTACGCTTTTCAATTCATCATGATAATGTTTGTAAAAAAAAAAAAAAAATCCCGATTATGATTTCTACATTTGATTATATGTCGGCTTGTTTACCAGAAGCAGAGACAAAACAGAAACTTCGTATTCAGCGCTGTTTAGTTTCACCAGAGAAGTGAAACCACCCTATGAAGGAAGCTGGATTCAGCTTCTTGAATCTTGGACCTCATTCTTTTGGTGACCACCCAGAGCTCAGGTGAGTGTTGGAGCGTACAGGTAGATGGAGCTTTGCTTTATCATCTTTCTTAAACCATGACGGTCCGATACAACACCTTCATTACTGCCGATGCTGCACAGAGCCGCCTGTCCATCTCACGGTCCATTTTCCCGTTACTCGAGAACAAGACACCCAGATACCAACTCAGATATGGAGGTGCTGACTCTCAGAACCAGCCGCTCCGCACTCAGCTGCAAACCGGTCCAGTGCTGCTGGAGGTCACGGACTGATGAAGCCAACAGAACCACTTCATCTGCAAACAGCAGAGATGCGATTCTAAGCTCCACGAACCAAAGCTTATAAAACTAAATAACTTCTGGGTGGTGCAGAAGGTCGAAAAGTAGCCAAGCAGCAAGAAAGTTCTAGCTTCATATCCCTTGTGTGGAGTTTTCATGGATTCATTCCTTCCAGGTTCTCCGGCTTCCTCTCGCCGTCCCACAGCGACCCGTGCTAAACTGACCATCGGTGTGAATGTTTGCCTCTCTGCAAGGAAGTGGTGGCTTGTCCTGGGTGTACCCCATCTCCGGCCCAGTGTCAGCTGGGATAGGTTCCAGCCCCAAACCAGGACCTGAGCAGGACAAGCGGTTTCGGATAATGAATGAAGTCATCTCATTCCTCTCCACGTTCCATGTGCGTCTTCTCGCAACCCTGTGTGTCTCTGTGTCAACCTGCTCGGGGGGGGGGGGGGCTGCTTCTCCCTCCTCTCTGCGGCGACAGAAACCTCGGCGAATACCTGATGCATGACAGCACGGTCTGCTGATCATGAATGCAGATCAACCACTGACGGTCGGCTGCTGGGCGATTCTTGAACAAACACATCAAACTGACGGGAAGACAAGGAGAAAGAGACACCGACATAAACAAGGGAAGGAGAGAGAGAATGACGTGACAGAAAAAGAAAAGATGTGACTATAGACATATATTCATAAACATCAAATCATCTTCTCTTTTGTTTTTGTGTTAACATACATGGACACGTACATCTGTGCTCTAAGTTTGTCACATTATCTCATACTTACACTCAAAAAAGAAATATTTCAATTAACTAGAGGAATTATTTTTGGTCTAACCCTTCTTCCCATTTTGGCTGGACTCTTAAACCCCCCCTCAAATGATTCTGCTACTGCAACGTCACTTTTTACGCACATATGCAACTTTGTCTCCCCTTATACATGCGGCCCACCCAGAACTGCATTCCCCCATCCTTCCAACCCACAATGTCTTGTATGAAATTCTGTATTTGTGGTTGTTGTTTATTTCCTTTGCATTCTAAGTCTAATGTATGTGAAAATAATAAAAACTAAACTTTTATGCACGTACGTACGTATGTATATATATGTGTGTGTTTTTGTACATGTGTCTAAACATTACATCATTGCAAATCCGATACCTTCCTCTTACATATTATTACATTCATAGTATATGATTTTTTATTTATGTGTTTTTCCGTTTTTATTTCAATGCTTAGGTTTTTGCGATATAATTTAAAATTCCTTGTAAGAGTGACTTACTTTGGTGATAAACTCCTTTCCCGGTTCTGAATAGGATTCGGACACTCGGGTTAGTTCAACGTGATTTATTGGTTTGGATTCAAAAGTTGATCAGTGTTTGAAAGAAGAGGTTTAATAATGAGAAAAAATTCTTTCCACAATTTAAAGAAATCAATCGAAAGAATCTCCGTCATCAGTGAAAGTTGAGTTTCGATGAAGCTGCTTGCAACAAGGTTGGACCCAAAACCAGACAGAGCAAAACACAGAAACTGGACGGTATCAGTAAATCATGACTGATTTGATTGGGTCTTGTCAAAGGAAGTCTAGAGTTTCATTTCCTGCCAGATCGACATGATGTAATCACAGTATGTAAAAAAAAAAGAAAAGAAAAGCTTTTCAGAGTTTTAGGAGGAAATGAACTCACCAACCTGCAAAAAAAAAAAAAGTCTTACCCCTTTTATACAATCTTATTGCTCAACATTATTTATATTCCTGCGGTTTAATGGGAAAACAATAAAAAAAACAACAACTGTGCTTTATAGCAACATTAGGAAGGAAGCCTCATCACACATCAGATATGCAGGATGTGTTTCTTTATGTATGTCTTGTAGTGACATATGACACAGCAGGGCGTCTGCATGTTTTAAAACTCAAGTGACTTATTCTGTTCGGGCGGCAGAAGAGAGGAGGACACAGGACCCAACGGAGATCCAGACCTGCTGGTTTGACTGGTAAGGCCGGCGGAGGGGGGGGGGGGGGGGGGGGGGGGGGGGGGGGGGGGGGGGGGGGGGGCTGTCTCTCAGAGGTTGACAGGTGTGTTCAGAGACAAAGAAAAAACAGAGGAGGAGAGGAGAGACAGCAGAGGTAGAGGTGAAGCACTGGGAATAATTAACACCACACGACAGAAGAGTGAAGATTAAAAGTGAAGATTTGGCATTCAGGGTTGAGAGTGACCGCCGGCGTGAGTACAGACTTCAGATTTCAGCCGTGAGTAAAAAAGTGAGTCGTCGTTACAAATATACCCCATTTCTGATTCCCAGACTTCTTCAGGAAGAAATCTCTGACTTTAACCTCGACGGCGGCAGAACTCTGAGGGTCGAATAGAGTTTTTTTTGCAGGCAGAACCAAAGATGGAAGAGGAACCGACTGTTGAACTATTTGTGAAGGTGAGATCCATAATGAATGTTATAAGTTGCTATGAGATATTAATGATTATTTGAAACCATTCCCCAAACAATATCACTATGAATTACGATTTTTTTCTTTTGTCACACTAAATAATATTCAGTATGGCTGCAGGTATTTTTAGAACTAAATCCAGAGTTTTGCTGTTTCAGTTTTGTCGCTCTAAATGTCAGAGCAGCGAACAAAGAGTGATTAAAGGAGTTTCCGGCTGTATGCTTCAGTAGCTTTGAACCGCGCTGTTCTATCATTAACCCTTTGATGTCCCGCTCAACTGTTTGGTTGAGCTCATTTTTTAGTCTCTATTTCTTTTTGAGACGCTTAAACTGGGCATATTTATAATATAAAAGAGTTAGATGCATGTATATGTATATGCATAATACAGAATGCAATACATAACACACATATTATGTATTAGCATGTAGATGCTAAAGATTAAGGGGCCAGGAATTGAGCCCTGGGGGACACCACAGGTCAACGGGTCAACAGTGGAGGAGGAGGAGGAGGAGGAGGAGGAGGCATTAACCATAGATATTGAGAAAGTCCTGTTAGATAAGTAAGATTTTTTTAGCACATAAAAAGCCTGTGAGGACTTACATAACATATTTATGGAACTTGATACAACCTAACAAAAGTCAAATAAGGGTCAAATAGTTGTCAAAAAACAAAACACTCTGAAGATTTCACTGACTATTTTCCATGAAAAGCAAAATGTTTCTTTTAAAAAACGAACAAAAAACTGTTTAAAGCCTAAAGGATTTGTCATTTTATGGCGAATCTAGAGTGTAAGATATTCATTTGAGGACATCAAAGGGTTAATCAGCTGATTATTGTTCTGCTACGTCGACTATTCTCAACTGACGCAAAGAATTTAATACCATACCACAATTCATCACCAGCACGGTAATGAATAAAGGATGATGTCACTATATGTGTTTGTAGTTATCGATATCTGTAGTTATCTAAGCCCGCTCTCAGAATGACACAGTGAAAACTGTAAAAGAGCCCGGTCCAGTTTGGAAGCTGTTGTTGCATTTACATCACTTTTTCTCACCGGTGGAATGTTTGTGTTTATAACATGATGTCTGTCTGTCTGTCTGTCTGTCTGTGTGTCTGTCTGCTCCATCAGGCCAGTTTCGATGCCAACAGTGTGGGCAACTGTCCGTTCTGTCAGAGGCTCTTCATGATTCTGTGGCTAAAAGGAGTTAACTTTACCCTCACCACTGTGGACATGAGGAGGTGAGAGGATATTTAATCTATTGTCATCGTAAATCTTGGGGTATAATCTTTCAGAATGACAGGACATATAGATTATAGTGTAATGAAATGAAATGGGGGCACTTATGTGATCACAAAACAAAACCTTTGAATATTTCCAGTGGTTACATTGCAAAAAAAACAAGCCATTCTAGAAAGAAGCCGACTATTAGTTGTGATTGTGATCAAATTGTCTTGCATTAAGCAGAAAAATAAAAATCTAACAAAGGGGTAAGCCTGTTGTGCTTGGCTACGTCCTTTTATAATTGAAGACAGACCCTAATGGGCCATAAAACTAGACAACATGCCATAATTTAAGAATGCTCCCTTTCTTTTTGGACTTCTTTTCATTTAAGAGCAAGAATTAATTCCCCTTATTAAACTCATTTTCTGCAGTGTACATCTCTTGAGATTCTATTATTGTATTGCACACATTGATCTGAGACATTTCATTGATTCAGCCGCTCATCAGGATTCAGAAAGGGTTGTAGAAGGAGCTTCAGGCCATGTCAGCTGCAATCAGTCAGTCAGACAAACACACTCCCGCTTAGATTAATAATACTAAGAAGTAACAGATAGTCCATCCTGAAAACAATAGAATTTTAGATAACCAGCAGGGAAGAATATTAGTAACTATAACAACTAGAAAGAGCAAACTACCGCCAGAACCAAACAGTACCAAAGGTTTAGAGAAAAATCATGCGTATCTCTCTTTTAATGTCAGAGTTATTACCAGCCTCTAAATCTACCAAAAACTCCAACAAACTCTCTGAATATCTCTCAAATACTCTGTAGCCAGTCATTTTCTGTGCCCTCCACTTCAGCATCTCTGTTCAGCCCCCTGAGTTCAAAGCTCCACCCCCAAAGAAACATCAAAGGAATCAAAGGAACAAAGGGAGCAATAGCTACTTTGTGACGTCCCTATTCTATTTTATTTTAAAAGCTGCAAAACAAATTGAACTAGACTTATGCTGTTCTCCCAGACAGCAAAGGTTTATCCCCAAGCCCCTGCATTGTACATGCAACCCCCTTGACTGAACTCCTCAAATGAAATGTAAAGTTATGTCCGAAACACAGTGTCTTTCGTAAAAGAAAGCTCCCTCTAGTGAGTAAAATGTGAACTTATAGAGTAAAATATGACACACAAGATAGATCTCCTTGAGCTGATTCAAATACACGGAAAGTTGGACAAAAACTAACCAACAATTAGGAGGTCATGGTTAAAAAATTGTCTTATTCGAAAAACAGCTCCCCCTAGTGATTAAAATATGAACTATAATAATAATAATAAAAATCTACCTTTGGGTAAAAATACATATATATATATATATATATATATATATATATATATATATATATATATATATATATATATATAAGTAGTGGTGTGAATTTCTTGCATTGAAGCATGATTCCATTGCAGGGCACCTGAGGTGCTGAGGCACCTGGCTCCTGGCTCTCAGCCACCCTTCCTCATCTACAACAAGGAGGTCAAAACAGACACTAACAAGATTGAGGAGTTCCTGGAGGAGACCTTAGCCCCACCACAGTGAGTGGACTACATCTACAGAGACATTTTAAGATGCAGATATTTATTTTCTGTTAGGTTTCTTTTTTGCACTGAATGTCAAATACATTCATGGAACTGTTTATTCCACCAATGGCAGGTATGAAAAATTGTGCTGTCGATACAAAGAGTCCAAATGCGCCGGAGAAGACATCTTCCGAACCTTCTCTGCATATATAAAGAATGCCATTCCTACAATGAATAATAGTACGGGCTTTAGTTGCATATTCCATATTACATTTACCGTTTTTTTTTTTTTTTTCTATAAATGTCACCAAATGAATGGAGCTTCTTACATCTTTTTGTCTTTCAGTCCTGGAGAAGAAATTTCTTGGGACTCTGGTGTCACTGAACATGTATCTGGAGACGCCTCTACCTCATGAGCTAGAAAAAAGCCCAAAGGCCACTGTTTCGTCACGCCTCTATCTGGACGGGGACAAACTAACATTGGCAGACTGCAACTTGCTTCCCAAACTCAATATTGTCAAGGTTAGCTGAGTACAAGAAGTACCAAAATGTTGGGATGGATAATTATTTATTGCTCCTTATGTTCAATTTCCAATAACGCAACCATGAAATCTCTTCGCCCAGGTGGTTTGTCAGCAGTATCTGGACTTTGACATCCCCACAGAACTGAAAGGTCTGACGCGTTACCTGGACAACGCCTACAAACAAGATGTGTTTCGTCAAACCTGCCCTCAAGTTGATGAGATCGTCTTGGCCTATCAGTCTGTGGCAAAGCACCGGAAGAAGTAGATTGAGAGAGAGAGACATAGAGAGAGACATAGAGAGAGAGAGAGATGATGAGGTGGTATAAGTGAGAACAAGTAAGAATCTGTGAGATATGACCAACAGATAAGACTTTGGTTCCTCAAAAACTGTACATGTTTATGCCCTGAGTCAAAATAACAGGAGTTTAAAAGTTTTTTGCAATGACATGCATAACAAAAAGTTTTTTAGAAAAATATCGTTTTTCAGGAATTATGAACGCTAGTGACTTCTCAGTTGTATTTGTAGACACCGATTATGATGTATTTTAGACTGCGGTTGTATTGTTGTGGATTTGTGTTTGTGCGAGGGGGGGAAAAAAGCGTTTCTGAACCCCCGGAGAATATAGATCGTCATTCATTTTTCACTGCAAACGTTGAGTCTGACCATTTACATGTTAATTACAATTAATAAAATGTATTAAAACAAATGCTACTATGAATGTTCAGAAAATGACACAAACACAGACACACAAATAAATAAATATATATATATATATATATATATGTACTTTTTTGTTTATACAAATTATTGGTTATATTTCAAAAGTGACTTGTAGATTTAATTTACCAGAGTTTGGAGGGTTTTTTTTGTGTGAAAGTGTTTAACTGGTGTGAAGTGTATAAATATTATGTCATCAGGATAATCAGTAATACTTTCTTTGGATGATGAAAACAATCATCATCATCATCATGTCCAAACATATTTGTTTCAACATTTTTGGATTAGCTCAGAGTCAGATAGAACTATGAATGTGTATACATAATAATAATAATAATATAAATAACTCCATATATCTCTATGGATTTAGAATACATTTAACTTAATAGAATAAATAAATATTTTTTACATGTTCTATATTAGATAAATGATAAATAAATGAGTAATTACTTTTTGATTGTGTGAGTATTGGATGATTGTGTCATTCAATTTGCTCTTTTCAAAAAGATGTCATCAGGATCATCATTGATTATAATTTCTTAAAAATGATCGGGATTAACTCTGATTTAATTGCTTCAAAACGACCAATGAGCCTGTATATATTATATATATATTAATGATTTATAATGAAAGCATAATTACATGTTTCTTCATTATAGGCTAAATCCTTCAGAATTTTAGAGTGTGGTCACACAGCACAAGAAAAAATTACAAAATAAACTCTACAGATTTAAATAATTGTGACTATTCTAATCACAATTGAAAAAATTGTGATTTCTTTCAACAAAAGAAACAAAAGCTTTCTTCATGGTGGAAGAAAGCTTTTGTTAGGAGAAGCCTTCATCTCACGTTGTAAACAGGAAGTATATCCGATGTCCCTCCCTCGATCCTGATTGGATAAGGGCTTTAATGGTTGCCATGGCAACAGCCGATATCAAACACTCATTTGGTGGACGTAAACATGGGCGGGTCTAATCAAGTGACAGCACATAGAAAAACTTTGTTAGCTTCATGCTAACTTCGCTCCAACATCTGTCTGGCGATGTCACAAGCTTAAAGAAAGCAAACCCGAAACCCCTCGAAAAAGTAAGGCTATCATTATCTGGCAATGGATAATTGCATAATGTGAATTTAACTATATTCGTTTGTTATTGGTTGACAGACGAGTGGCTAGCCAGTTACTAGCTAGTGTTGTTTTAGCCAACATCAGGCTATTGCTAACGTCGAGAAAAGCTACTAGCTTTTTCAACTTGAAGACGAATAATGATGGTGGAACATTGCTGATTATACACAATTTCACTGTTCCTCTTTTCATAGTTTCTATTTTTCAACAGCTTGCGAACTCTGCATGAAATTTGATCCTTGCACATACCTCCACTATTTGCTTGATTTGACCCAAACCCGGTTTGAAGAAGTAGAGTTAAAATAAAAACACTTGTCTCACAGGATGGATTGCCAACAAGATGACGGAGAACTGTGGAAGTGGGCCAGTTCAGTAAGGACAAGAATCATTTATTTTAAACCATATGTAAAATTGCTGACAGCACTGTTGATTTAATGTCAACAGTGACAGTTTCATGAGCTGATGATAGATCCTGGTGATAAACTGTACTAACCTAACTAATGTTCTTTAGGTGCCGATGAACAGTAAAATTGAATTCACAGTACGACTGCAACAGTTTCTAGAAGAGAGGATGCAGACGACCATGGTATGAAATAAACAATTCACTGACAGAATACATTGTAAAAACTCAAAATCCTATCAGGTGCAATGTGTGTAGTTTGTAGGGATAGTTCCACATTACACTTGATACAAGACACAATCACGTTACAAGTAATAATTCAGTGACACCTATGGACTTTGTTTGTAGGTAATGCATTTGTTAAGTCAAAGAATCTTGACAATACCTCAAATTCATAATATGAGTTTGTCCATCTAACATAAAAACCCTTTGATGTCTTGCGGTATTTTGGCTGTTTTTAAATATTTTTCATTTTGCCAAAAAACATTAAAGCTGAATTGAATTTTTTTAAATAATTAATAAATAGTCAATCTTCCTTGTTACAATAATTAGACACTGTCAATCAGACACATCATTTGATTGTAGGTCTCTAAGGGTTCAAGGACATATTATATATCTTAGAATCACTGTCAGATCTTATTTCAAGGATGTTATGGTCTTAAATCTAAAACGGTCACACTATTATAGAACTTAAAAATACGTCTAATGCACCTGCAATGTACAGGTGGAAATGTAGGGCAACAGAAATACAATAAGCTACTTTTTTGGAAAAATACTAATTTTTGAGCATTATTGGCTTGTTCTGAGATAAAACACCTCTTAAGAGTAGCCAAATGTAGGATTTCCCAGGAAATGTATCATGTCTTATTTGTTATTTATTATCATGTCTTATTTTAAGAAATCTTGCCACACGTTTATTCACATGTATATGCAGATTTCGTTTTTACTTATTTCAACCTAAAACACCTTGTCTTCATTATTTTTCTACATATTTTTGATTGAGGAGTTTTTTTTCCTGCTTACAATCGGCATTGGACCGGTTTAGTATTTGTTTTTCATTTGAGTTTTTATTTGGCTAAACCTGACGCGCAAGTAATGATATTCTAACTGCTAACTATTCTCACAAAACCAGGTTTTAGCCTCAGTCAAGAATGTTTGCACTTGTCATTACATCAAGGAAGAGATGAATAAAACTTTTTTTTTTATCATTGAGTTTGTTTTTTTTAATAGTAAATATCCAGTAAAAATCCCAAAGTGAGTGCCAGTCTATGTCTTTTACATCTATGTTCACTGTGGAAGCATTTCATATGCAAACCTTGCTCAGAATTACTATGTAGCACATAACTGGGGCAAAAATCTAATCTTTGAAGGGATACTGTTGTAAAACAGGAACGTATAATGCCCAATGTTCTGGGCAACTGCACTGAAATGCCTTCTTACATGATTATCTAATCCAACAGTGTGTTTGTTTGTCTTCTAGCTCACTGGGGCACTTATAGGAGCTGCAGTCGCAATCTCACTGATTGGGATCGCTGTGCTCTTCCTCTACAGGAGATACAAGCTTTTTCGTGAGTCATCTTCCTAAATTTCCTACTTATTTTAATTCTACAAAGTCTTAGCTCCACCGATAAGGCACTTTAGTCAAGTTGAAGAATGTCCTCTTGAAGTGGCTTCTTACCCTTTTTTTCTTCTTCTATTCTCTTAAAAGGTGAACAGCAGCCGAGTGTGCCTCACTATCGCTTCAGAAAACGAGATAAAGTGATGTTCTATGGAAGGAAGATAATGAGAAAGGTTTCATTTTCCCATTTGTCTCGCACATTTTAGACACTTGGGCGTAATCATTTGTCCGAGAGATAGGTTTCATCTTGTTTGACTGCTGCTGAACTACTACGGTTCCAGTAACTTGTTATTAAAAGGCATTATTATACAAGAAGACGGACAATAAATTTCATGCCTTTGATGTAGTAATTGGTGTGTGATGATTTTGGCTCTCTACATTTAATCACATGTCTTTTATAATCGTCTCTCTCCTCCTTATCTCACCTAATCAGGGCTGTTAATTATGTCTTTTCAAGGTCCAGACGCTGTCTTCGATTCCTCCTTCCTCCTCTGCCTCGGTATCAAAGCAACCGCAGCGTATACGCAAAAGAACCAAAGTTCTAAGCATAGCTCGCAAGTAGGATCCGTTAATAATTTTGTAAATAAAATATTCGTATGCACTTGAAATCGGAAATTGAAATTTTTTTTTTCTCCTATTATCTGCCCATCAAAAGAATTCTGAGGATCCGTAAAGATCCTCCCACACTGCAGCCAAAGGAGCCTCCCCCCTCGCTGCTGGAGGCCGACCTAACAGAGTTTGACGTGCAGAGCTCAAACCTGCCCTCCGAGGTTCTGTACATGCTGAAGAATGTCAGGTAAGTCCACGCACAGCTCCAGTCTTTTCCACTGTCCCCCCCCCTTATGCTTTCATAATACGTGTGTTCTGCGACATGCTGCAGAGTCTTGGGTCATTTTGATAAGCCCTTGTTCCTCGAGTTGTGTCGCCACATGGTGTTTATTGAGCTGCTGGAAGGCGACACGCTATTCAGGCCAGGTGATGATGACGACAGCATCTACGTGGTCCAGGATGGACGACTGGAGCTCTGCATACAGGAGAATGTAGGTGGAGAAGTGTGTTTATTTTTACATTTGGTTTTGTCTTTAGTTCTGGTATATTTGTGAATAACTTGCCTATCACATTACAGCCGGCCTTTAGATCCATTGTTATTGTACAACTGTATCAAAAAGCTTTAATATGTATCTCAAATAAACCCCATAAGGTTTGTAGCACCTTACTCGACCTTTTCAAATGTTCTCTTCGTCCCCTTAATACGCATGTAGCTAACTCATGAGAGTTTAGGAGTCTGAAGAGTCGATCAGTGCAGAATTTATCCGAATGTTAAAAGGACGCAAGAAGAAAAGTAGCACAATCTAAACCTTTATCTGTATTTTCATTTGTTTTCCTGTTTGCTGCTGACTTCTGTCACTAGTGTGTCCCATTATGTAGTTCATTTTATTTTTATTTTATGTAGGATCACACTAAAGTGAAGTTTGAAGGAAGACAAATCCAAAATGATGTTGACGTCAATTGTGTTTTCTCGTGTTTTTTCAGGATGGTACAGAACCGGTGGTGAAGGACGTGCACCCGGGGGACAGTGTCCACAGCCTGCTAAGTATTCTGGACATTATAACCGTGAGCTCTTTATTACTTCTGCATCTGCACAGCAGGCTAAAAGTCTGTACAGTATCTATAATATCTAATGCTTTCCTCCACGGACCCAGGATGAAGTTATTATGTGGAGATCAGAAGTTTAATTGCTGATATAATGTCCGCCCCCTCTATCTTGGTCTAATTCTTTCCTAACCTCTCTCACAGGGTTATCCTGCTCCGTATAAAACTGTGTTAGCTCGGGCAGCAACCCGCTCCACCATCTTGCGTTTACCCGCGTCGGCCTTCGAGTCTGTTTTTAAGAAATACCCAGAAACCCTTGTTCGTGTCATTCAGGTAAGAGAAAAAACCGCAAATATTAAATATGTTTGTTTCCAGTGTCCCGAAGACGCCATCATACAGTAAAATGTGCTCCTTGGATCTAATTTAGGCGCAAATAAAATCTGATGTTTAATATTGAGAGTGAGACCCTGGCTGTCAATGAGATTACCTGTATAAATAAAGGTTAAACAAAAAAGTTCTGTTCTGTTCTGTTTGCTCAGTGTTTGATTGTTGTGTGTTGCAGATCATCATGGTGCGCCTGCAAAGAGTCACCTTCTTAGCGTTGCATAACTATCTGGGCCTAACAACTGAGCTCTTCAATCCGGTAGGAGGGATGATTAATTACTGCACACATATTTGTGTGTGTGTGTTGGCTCACGCAGTCACGCAGAGAGCCACTCATTGAAAGCCCGAGCATCACCTGTTATGTGTTTGTACACAAACCAACACACACTCTGTGTCACACATGCAAGCTAATTTCACACAACATTAAGCACAGTATCATAACTCCGTTTCTTCACGAAGCTCATCGAAATGAATAAAAATGGAAAAGCATCCCTCCTCAGAAGACAGAAAACAGGGGGGGAGGTAGAAATATTTAATTCTGGCCTCTGATTTCATTCCAATCAAAAATACTTTGTGTGATTTACCTTTTTTAGAGGAAAAATCTCTGAAGGCCTTAAAACTATTTTCTTTGACTCTAAATTCCGAATAAGAAATGAAGCCGATTTTATTAAATCAAGAAGAAAGTTGCCATCGAATGTCTATACCTTTGGTATTTTTAACGTTTCTACCCATTAACCAATAATTCTTAATGTCTAATTTAATGTCTTATCAGCGATGTGTAATTTGTCTTTTGATTCCTTTTTTCATCTCTTTTTTCCTTTTATCTCGGTGACTGTTATGCGTCTTTGAGTGTTTTTGAAAAAGCTCTCTTCAAATGATGTATTAAATGTATTATTAATCTTATTATAATGGATATTTGACGCTTTTTCTCTATTTTCTAGAAATGAGTATTTTGCCCACCACCTAGTCATTATCTGGATGTGTGTCTTAATTTCCCTGCGCGTCAAATCTGTGACTGATAGAATTCTTCACGGTTATTTCGCGGCTCATTATGTCCCAGTACTTCTGACTAACTCACATTTTCACCTGTTAATTGATTTGTCTTAACGTCTGATTGTCAGGAAAGTCAGGCGGTAGCCTTGTCCAATATAAACGGGGTCATTGGAGAGGCGAATTCTGGGAAGACCCCTCGCCGTTTGCACCTCCAGGACGAGTCACATGCTGCGACCACCGAGATTCCCACCGAGACAGGTCACACGCTAATAATTCAATCATATGTGCGTAAAAAATGGCGCTCTTTGTTGTGTTGAGACCAATCCAGTGCTGACATTCCCCCGTACTATCAACAGATGGTGTGAAGGACAGTCCTTCAAACAGCCACAGGAAGCAGCGATCCATCTCGATGCCTACCGACTGTGCAGGTGGGTGTTTGACGTAAACGGTCACCGTATTGATCATCCTGTGTGATTGTATTAATTTCACGCACAGATTTCTGAGGACGACAGATTTGAAAGCGAGTAAACACACGGAGTCATAATCCCTCTGCTCTGTCTTCATTTGCAGGCAATGATCTGAACATGGCGTGCGAACGAGCCCGAATCACTATAGATGACGCTCCATCCAGTCCCGTCGCTCAAAAAGTAAGATTCGCCTGCCGTGCCATCTGTCTCCAAAACACAACGAGCAAATCACACTTCCAGTATCACAGAGAGGGGGATCCATCTCTCGAAAAATATACCAAAACTTCAATTATTTTATTATTGTCATCCAAATCTGACAGAGAAACTGCCTCAGGAATTCATCCTTTGCAGGTCGGACCACTCTAACAATATCTTCTCCGAATATTTCAAACAATCAAGAGGAAGGCTCTAGTTTATTCAGAGGGTGGCAGCCAGACAGTCTACGTTTACACAGGAACCTGAACCCATCACTCTAACAGAGCAACCACATTTTAAGCTCTTAGTACAATAAAGAATCTCCCTTAAAATACCAAAAGTGATCCATCCTTCCCTGTCCGTCTCTGAGAAGCTCCCAGATTTTGCTTTTTCTACGTCTTTTAATTCCTATAGTTTCATGTGTTTGCTGTCCTCCAATGGGAAACACATTGATGTCTAATGAATTCCGCTAAATAAATAAAATTGTTGTGGCGATGCAAAATTATATCCCAGCATCCACTGCGTAATATGCTGCCGTTCTTGTCTGGCGCCTCATTTTCCGCCGCTCTCTAATGTCTCTCTCTAATGTCTCTCTCTAATGTCTCTCTCTGCAGTCCAATATGAAGAAGAGCGTGACGATGCAGCACACGCCCTCTGAAGTGTTTCACTACACGGACTGCGGGGGGCACTCGGACGCCGTCCACCTCGGTAAGAGCAGCACCATCCTGCAGGCTGCCAAGAGGGACCTGCTGGGAATCATCCAGCTCCAGGTGAGAGCTGAATCAGAGACGATGAACACGAGCTGGCTTAAATCCTCCAGGGGTGAAGTCAATGTCAAAAAATGTATTTGATGGAAAACTTCTGGTGTGTTTTTTTTTCTTTTTCTGTGGATGGATTAGGATGGAAAGTCTGACGCTTTGTCTTTCTTGATTATGTAAATAATCACTTACTCTAATTATGTAACTCCTTTTTGTGTCGCAGGACCCCGGTCTACTGGAGGGCCGGGTGACCCTCCATCAAGTCAGAGCCGGCTCTGTGGTGGCTCGTCAAGGAGACCAGGTCAGAACAACATACAAAGCACTTATTACTTCCTGTCTGTATGTTGAATAAACAGAGAGGAAGGAATAAAGATCATTTAAAATGATCAATCGAAAGGGTTTCAGTTTAAAGGACGGTATTCTCCATTGTCACACCTGTCAGAGAAGCTTTTTTCTTACCTAGGAAAGTGTAACTAAACTAACTCTTGATTTTAATGTCTGCATGTTTGTCCCACTGGTAAGTCTGTTTCCAAACCATTAACCCTCTATAAATGATTATATTTCATCGTTGGTCCGTTTCATTCTAGTGTGAAACAGTTATCTGCATTGATGTCAAGACTTTGTTGAGCAGCATAAGATAACAAATAAGTAGAATTTTGCCAAATTAGATAAAATCCAAAATTCACATTATTCAATTGAACTAATCCTAGCACTGACCTTGAATTTCCCCCTGTCACCTTTGTGTTACCCTCCCCTCTTCTGCTTCAGGAAGTCAGCATCCAGTTTGTAATTTCTGGCCTCCTCCATGTTTACCAACGCATGATTGACCGCGAAGAGGAGACGCGTCTGTTTTTGACACACCCCGGAGAGCTCGTGGGTCAACTCGCCGTCCTGACCGGAGAACCTCTCATATTCACCGTTCGAGCCCAGCGAGACTGCAGCTTCCTCTCCATTTCCAAAACCCACTTCTACGAGTCAGTCGCCCGCACACACCCATCCGTGCTTAAACGTGTCCTTAAGATTCTCCATGTTAGTCCACCTGGGACAGAATGCAGAACTTTAAGTATACTGATTTTTCACATTTTGAATACTGATATGGTAAGATATACTAAAAAACAAATGCAAGCGTGCATAAGTTATCAATCATGAAATAAAATCCATAAATGCATGAGATTTTAAGGTCATTCCAAATCCAGACGATTTTGCTTAGACTAGTTAGCTTTTGGCATATCGAGTTCCCTTTTTTTTCCTGACATTGATGGCCTTAAAAATGTAGTTTAAAAAGAAAGAAAGACTTAAGATTAATAAGATTTTGGACCATCGTACCTTTTTTTTGTGATAAATTGAATCTACCCTTTATTTGTTCTGCTTTAATGTCATTCTTGCCTCACAGATATTACAATTATGTGATACAGTATTTGTACGAGTAGTTGTGAAAGTTGTGATGTGAAAAAGGGAGATTCTCCTCCTATGCTGAAATATCTGGTAGGATTTGCAGAGAATTGTAGATTTAAAGAATAAAGCATGCCGTCAGTTGACTAGCGTTTAAAAGAACCGTGTTTGTGTTGGAATGAGTTTTGTTTTTTAAATTTCTTATTGTCTGTTCCCCAGGATAATGCGTGTGGAGCCAAAGGTTGTGCTGAACGTGGCTCACACGGTGGTGAGGAGGATGTCCTCTTTTGTCCGACAGATCGACTTTGCTCTGGACTGGATGGCTGTGGAAGCCGGCAGGGCGGTTTACAGGTATTCTCCTGATAACCTTGTATGTCTTGGGGAAATTGTCTTCAGAAAACAAGGCCATGTTTTACTGCATTCATGTCAAAAAAGAAAAAAGGAGGCCAGCTACTTCGTTACATTTTCATTCGATTCTCATGCTTTTGCACATTTGCAGTGAATTGAAGTAATGTGTATGTTCTTTTCAGGCAAGGAGAGAAATCGGACAGTACTTTCATAGTTTTGAGTGGTCGACTGCGCTCTGTGATCTTGAAGGAGGATGGCAAGAAGGAGCTCATAGGAGAATATGGACGCGGCGACTTGATTGGCGTGGTAAGTAATGGCAGATGTTTTTTTTTCTTCCTACATTTAAAATGTCCTTTAGAAATGTCAGGAATATATATGTTAATCATCATATGGATAACGTGTTCTCTGTCAGTATGGTTGACCAAACAGTGGCTGCCTGTATAGAAAAAGTGGTAGTTAATAAAATTAACCAAGTATATATTTCTGGGGGGAAAATAATCTCTGACTGAATTTCAACGGAAATAATCCAAGTAAATGTTTTTACTTGGTTCTTTTAGGAATACATACATAAATACGTATGAACCACCTTCATAATTCCAGTTTAATGGACGGCGTTCTCCATTTTCACTCCTGTAGTCTTCTTTTCCAACCACGGAGAAAGACAGACTAGGGAATGGAGAGAGGCTAAACGATATATATCTGCACTTAATCAGATAAACTAATTTAATGTCACAGGTCACATAAACATCTTTTCGGAATATCAAACTTTAGACGCCACAGACATTTATATTAATTGCTTTTTTCGGCTATCCAGCGCATCAAAAACATTCATCAAAAAGAAAAACACCTTCACATTCATCCCATGCTGATAAACTACCGTTTGTACAGAGACGTCCCTTTGTTTGAACCCATCCACGTCTCCGTTGTCTGGCGCAGCAGTTCTATGACACGCTGCTTCTAATAATACCTATTTAACGGATTCTAAGTAACTGTTACCAGGAAGAGGAAAGCTGCCAATGCCGCGTCTGTGATTGTGAATGTGAGTGTTATGATTAACGTCATTCACAGCATCATCCCCAGCTGATGACATGAGGTGATCTTATTTATATCTCTTCTGCAGCTTAAACCCATAAAAACTCAGACCCATTCGTTTCTGAAATTCTTCCAGAAATGCTGCTTCATGCCAGACATCTTTAATGTTCCATATATCTAATATAAGGGTTCTGTTGTACAATTTTTTTTTTTAATCTGCGTTAGATCATAAATCAGCTTGACAGGTTTTGCTGGATAAACACAGATTTCCCCTTTTTATTTGCAATTCCACAACATTACGCAAAATTCTAAATTTGCTGAGTTCTTAAAACATGAAAGTAAAATGATGTTTCGATTTGATCGTTTTATATGAAGTTGTTGAAAACATGTGGTCCAAACAGGTTAAATGTAACACGAGACACGATATTAAAGCTTTAGAATAGTTAAATGTTTTGAAACGTTCCTATGGTAACAGAAAACAAGCTGGAAATTAGCATTTTTCCGTAGCATTTAAACAGTTTGGCATATGTGTATGTAGCGGTCTCTTACGGGTTCAAGTCAAAACTGGAACTGAAATTGTTGAAATTGTCCACCTCCTTTTTAGGTGGAGGCTCTGACCCACCAGAACAGAGCCACCACAGTACATGCTGTACGAGACTCGGAGCTGGCCAAGTTACCAGAAGGAGCTCTCAACACCATCAAGAGGAAATTTCCACAGGTAAGGGACACTTCACTGTGAAATCTAACTTTGACGATGTAAAAAAACAAAAACAAATCCCAGAAGGATTCATTTTTGTGCAAAGAGCAGGTGGTTTGTTTGATTCCCCAAAAGTCACCTTTCAAAGTCAGGTTCATGCCAATGAGTATCTGAATAATTGACCATCAGGATTGATGTTGATGAAAGGTGCCTGAAATGATTTCCCTACTTTGTTTACTCGCCTTAATAGTTTAGTTGTAGAATATGGACCTGTGTCCTAAAGGACGTCATTACTGTGTACATAGTGTCTGTCTGATGAGCATCATGAAGTCACTCCAAAATGTTTGTGCCCCCAGGTTGTCACCAGGTTGATCCACCTACTAGGACAGAAGATCCTCCAACAGGTCAATGGCCCTTTTACAGGTGTGTGTGTGTGTGTGTTTGTTTGTGTGTCTTGCTGCTCTAAATGCCTCACTGGTTTTGTATAGCTGAACTTCTGCATGTCTCCAGCTCGCAGTTTGGCCCTCCACACCTCAGGCAGTAAATGGGATGCAGGGAACCAGGCCTCCAACCTCTCCACTGTGGCAGTTCTGCCCGTGTCAGAAGAAGTACCTCTCACTGCCTTCACTCTGGAGCTGCAGCACGCACTCCTTGCAATAGGTAAGAAACACAACGCTTTCACTGGCATCCTCTATAGAGACTTTGTAAACATTTGACTACACCGATACGACTGCCTTAGACACCGTCTGGTCTGCCTGCAAAAAGTCTTACAGTAAGACCGTTTAAGGCAAAACAGGGAGTGACACTTAACAAATGTGTAATATTATTCTAATTAAGGGTGAGCGATACGTATTTTCTATTAAGTGGTGTAACAAACTGTAGAAGTTCCCGTACAGGCTGGTCCCACGGTTTCAAGATGCATGTGAACTGCAGAAGGAATAATTGCTTGGGACTAGTAAAATATGGAAAAAGCAGTTCTGTGGTCTCATCAAGCGGGTACATTGAAAATAGTTGATGGACAGTGGGGAATTCTGCAGGAGCGCATGGAAAGCCTCCCACGTCATTAAATCGCAAGTATGGGAGCATTTTGGCTTCCTTCTAAAAATCTACCGACGAAGGAAGAAAAATGAGGATGGAACAGTTTCAACCACGTAGTTCCACTCCAAAAAAACGGGTTTCGGATATAGATTTTACAGCAATCTCTCACTATGCACCGTTTCTGTTTCTATTATGTATCAACATTAGGTCACAGTTCATATCCCACTGAACTGTGGGACTTTTTGAAACATGTAAAATATCATCTAATACTCATTATCGACAGAATCCCAGGAAATGTCATGATCATTTTTGTCTTTTTCGCACACCCTTAATTGTAATACTTTGAGTTTTTACATTTTGTCTGTAAATGCTGTGATCTTTCATGCACAGGTCCCGCTCTCCTGCTGACCAGGGATAGTATCAAACAGCGACTCGGGGCTGCAGCACTAGACAGGTTTGTTGAGATTTTGCGTTCTCTTCAGCACCAGGAATAAAATACAAAGCCCTGAACAAAAGGTCCAACATCTGAAATTTCATTCCACTGGTTTCTCTATTTTAACTCTTTATTCTAGCTCTCTGACTCTCTGACTCATTTGTTGAATTCAAGCGGGTATGTTTTCCTACTTCAGCTGTGAAATGTTTGCTATTAAAAGTGAACGTCACTAATGGATGCTTTCCCCATCTCAGTGTCCATGAGTACCGTCTGTCCAGCTGGCTGGGCCAACAGGAAGACCTCCATCGCATAGTTCTTTACCAGACGGACTACACCCTGACTCCATGGACACAGCGCTGCATCCGTCAGGCTGACTGCATCATTATCGTGGGACTGGGAGAGCAGGACCCTGCGGTCGGGGAGGTGAGTGACGGGTAGGGGTGGGTTTTTCAGGTGGTGAAATGTTGAGAAGAATTTAGTCCAAAGATAATGATTTATAGCTCCGTAAAGGTGAGGGAAGCTGAAACTAAGCTAGACGTTTCACAACTATGAGCGACTCATTTCACATTGGAATTTACACGACACGCCTGGTTAAAGGATATAACCGACAATCTTTCAGTTTTTATTCTCGGTAAATCCCATGAAGAGACCCAAACCATTAATGGATTGGTCGGTTTCTCAATACTCTCTGACCTCCTCCGTTTTTTCTGTAGTTCTTTGCCTCAAAAGACTCAAATAGTTTTCTTTCATTTGCTGAACATCCGACTATTTATCCCTACAAGAGCGGAACTTGTTGACGACCATCTATAAACGTGAACATCAAGGATCATTGAATCCCAAAACGCCACAGCACCGCTCCGGCCACATTCTGATTTTAAGAAAAGAACCCCGTGTCTTTGAGGGGGCGATTTGTCAAAATTTACAGTCCAAATGTGGCGATCAAAACCGCTCTCATTACAAATCTAGCAAACTCTCCTTCTCTTCACCACTTCACCACAAATTCTTAGACGGACTGGCTACAGAAGACTGAATTTTAGTGGAGCTTTGGCGTGAGAGTCTGAATATTAATGCGACAGACAATTACCTTCTCTTCCTCTTCTTGCTGTGTGTTTTTATTAGTACTGTGGCTAGACTGATGCTATAATGGTGTTATGGTGCACCTCGACCCAGAGGACAATCGAATCATTAATCCCAATTATTTGTATGACAGCTTTTAGCTACGTCGGTTAAAATGTCATTTGGTCAACCCGAACTATATTTCACCCTCACAGATGGTTTCTGATGTTGTCTTACGGTAACTCTTCTCAGCACAGGTCCAACAGCACATCACTGACATCTCAGTACCGTCTAAGATTTTGTTCTATTAGGACAGGACAACATCATGGAGGTCCTGCATTTCTCCAATTTCCACTTGAGTAGAAATCTAGTCGGAACCATTTTAATGCTGCAGTAACTAAACCCTGAGTCATATTCGGTCAGTGCTGCTTAAGTTTATGGTTTGAACCCAGTTTTTTTGGGCTGTGTGTGTTCAAATATTCTTTTTTCTCTGAAACGTTTGGATGGTGTGCGCATTTGAGTTTTTTTTTTCTTGAGATGTTAGTTCTCCAGAGCACCTTTAGTGGCCGTGAATGTCGCTTAACCTTTTCACAATGTTGTCAGTAAATGACTTTGTCGGCCAGTCTTCACAGACTTAATGGGTTTAGTTATCTATGAGTGAAAATCTGAACCCCGTGTAAAGCTGTGTGTGAATACAAAAATTCATCGGGCCGACGGTCTCGGCTGCAGCTGACCGGTAGGGATTGAACTCCTCTGATATTTTTGTTCCAGAGAAATGGTATCGCCCGACTATGTCATCCGGGAAAGATCTTAGTGGATTCGGATTTGATGCTGATCACTATGTGCTTGAGTCGTAGTCGCACACATGGGTTTTAACCGACTTAATGTCCGTGCGGGCTGGCGGGGGTTTCTATGCGACCCATGGGCATTCCGGAGAAATGAGCAGAGAGTGGATGGATGTTGTGAGAGAATGAAAGTGCTCTTCCCGCCGATGAAGGGGAAGGTAATTACCGTCAGAGGGAGAAATGGGCAAAGAGAAAAGTAAAGTATGTATCTCCCTTAACAGGAGATGGTGGGAGAAATGGATCAATATTTGCTCAGACTCAGAATGAGTCATAGCTCCGTGTTGGTTTCACCTCTCCTAGCACACATGCACACCCTCCCTATCAGCGTACACTTTCACAGAGGGTCTGTCGACTGGATGGCAAGTCTGGCCCCTCTTTTTTTGCAAAGACTGCTATCTCAGGAGTGTCACATAATATAAAAGGGAAATTGTTCTTTTAAAGGCTAGTAGAGACTCAACACTAGCGTCAGGTTCAATATTTTATTTGTATATTTCTGGGCCTTGCGCTCAACATTCTGTGCCTGCATCACCTGGGATCCCCCCTGAAGAGCATGAAAAGTAATAACACGTTCTACAGAACACGTTCTGTGCTTGATGAATTCCCTCCAGCTGGAGCGCATGTTGGAAGGAAGTGCCGTGCGTGCCCAGAAGCAGCTGGTGCTGCTGCACAGAGAGGACGGCCCCCCGCCCACTGGTACCGTTGACTGGCTCAACATGCGAAGCTGGATCTCCAGACACCTCCACCTCTCTTGTCCGCGAAGGGTCTTCTCTAAGAGGAGCCTGCCCAAACTGGTAGGAATGGAGAATATGACTGGATTGTTCTTTTTTTCTCCCCCTCATTGTATGTTCTGTTCCTTCACGTCCTCTCTCTCCTCCTCGTCAGCTTACTCATTCTCTTTATACTTGTTTACTTTTTTATCAGTTGGAGCTGTATCAGCGCGTGTTTGAGAAGCCAGCAGACCGCCACTCAGACTTCTCCCGTCTGGCTCGGGTCCTCACAGGCAACTCTATCGCCCTTATCTTGGGAGGAGGAGGAGCCAGGTAAAGCCAACCCAGTGTCTGGTACCGAATCCAGTCGCTCTAAAAGGTCATCATAATGTTCTGTTATCTATGACTTTTAAGTATCAGAAAACATTTCTCTCTATTCTCCTGGACAGGGGCTGCTCCCAGGTAGGGATACTGAAGGCCCTCTGTGAAGCCGGCATCCCGGTGGACCTCATCGGCGGCACCTCCATCGGGTCCCTGATCGGAGCACTATATGCTGAGGAACGTAGCTACAGCCGCGTGAGGATGAGGGCCAAAGAATGGGCAATGGTGAGAGTCGAAACATCAACGACACCAGTCTCATAACTAGACCTATGCTGTCCTCCCCGACCCAAAGGGTATCTCCCCGGTAAAGCTCCCCCTGGTGTCGGAAATGTACGATCTTTCCCGACCTTTCCCAAAATCACTCCAGTTCTTCCGCGCACTAAAGACTGGAGGTATGAAGTTGGAAAATGATCAATGGAATATTTTTTGAAGTATGTCTAGAAAACAGTGTTTTCTGTAAAAAAAAAGAAAAAAAAAGAAAATCCCCCTAGTGAGTAAAATATGAACTATTAAAATAAAACACGCTGATATATACAAGATAGATCAACTTTTCGGGGATACAATAAAGCCATTGGTACTCTGGTTGGGTTTATTTCACATTGGCTTTTAACTACTTACCAAGTAAGTACTTTCCAAGTTATCCACGAGTTTTAGAATACAGAACTTAAAAGTCACTTAAACCTCATGAAACTTGTTTATTGCTCAAGACTATATATGCTAATTATGACAACATTTCACACATAGAATTATAGTATAGATAATTTGGTTTGATCATAACCTTAATATGCTGACTGCTGGAGAGCTTGCAGAGGCAGCCTACAAGTATCATTGTTTTTGCATTAATCCGCTGATGAGCAGCTGGGACCGATCAGCTGTGACGAGGAGGAAGAGGTGAGACTAAGTTTGGTTCTCTTTGAATAAGGTTTGGAACAGGGCCCAGTTTTTGACCTCACTTAAGGCATTTTGTGTTTCTTTTTCTTTTTTTAAAGCAGCCAAAAAAAGGAGGCAATGAGATCGGCCACCTCAGTGGCGTGATTTGAACTCGAACTGTCTAATCGTACGAGTCGGTGAAAACAGAGAACGGTTTAGAATAAACATAAAGCCAGCGGTCACAACAAGAATGGGAAGTCTCCGCTTCAAGGCCTCCTTCATTACTGGAGGAATATTTGCTTTCAAGTGCGTTCAAAGTGAAGGTCATTCTTAACAGCCTTATTTTAATATTCTGAATGCAGTTTAGACTTCCGTAATACTTATTATTTATAACCACACGGCGGTGATAAGCCATCAGAAATAATGGGGTTGTGTTACTCAACATAGAACAACATAGAATGAGAAATAACCTTTTTAGTTATGAGATGAAAGTCGTCCTTATGTCTGTAGTGATCACCATTCCACAGCTGCTCAGTGTCCAGATGTGCAGCATGTGTCTCAATAGCGAGTTACGGCCCCCCTCCTCCTCCTCCTCTGGCCCGGTCATTGGTTCTGAACCGTCCACAGAGGACAGCTGGTCGGGGTGCCGACTCTTTGTATGGATTTAAAACAGCTGATTTTGTAATAGAAAAGTTTTCCACAAACAAAGTCGGATGAGGAGAGTTGGATCAGAACAGACGCCCCAGTCAAATGGGCATATAGTCTCAAACGGACTTGTCTGTCCGACTTTAACAGGGAAGAGTCCACATGTCCTCAAAAACCGCTTGACAGAACTCAATAAAATGTCTCACATGCTAAGCAGGGTTAAGATGTGCATCACATAATTAGTTTCCTCTTCAATGTTTTCGTTTAGATTCCTTTGAACTCAAAGTGATTTTCATGTCCGTTTGTTCACATTCACCTGTAACAGAGGTGATGGTCCGCACACGTCAGTACACATTGGGTTTGATCCAGTTCTTTAGAAAAAGATTTTCCAATAATGACCGGGAGAAGAGGGAGACCTGCAGCAGGAAGAATGAAGGACGATGTCAAACGTTGCTCCATACAGGAGAATTCTCTTGTTCTCCTCTACAAAACCGCAAGATCAGTCTGGCCTGTGTTTTTATCTCCGCAGGAAATGACGTCGGTGTTTAAGAAGGTTCTGGATTTGACGTACCCGACCACCTCCATGTTCTCTGGCGCTGCCTTCAACTCCAGCATCTGCAACGTCTTCAATGGCAAACAGATTGAGGTGAGTCGGGTGAGAAATGTGGACCGCAGCAGACGGCCGTAACATTATAACCACCGCTGGAAAAGTTCATTTGTGACAGAAAGGGGGCACATACCCAATATTATGCCAATGTTATGTCTTAGCAGTGTGCTTGGTAAGAAGATTTAGCGGACATTTGTGTTGGTGGTGCTGGATAAGTAAATTTGTAACAGTTTACATCTTTCAATGTGACTCTTTTGTTTGTGCAGGACCTTTGGATCCCGTATTTCAATATCACCACGGACATCACAGCCTCGGCCATGAGAGTGCACACTGACGGTAGATTATTTATCTGGAAGGAAGCCCCTGCTCTCGTTAGAGGACTCTGTCCTCCCCGATGGACTTAACCCTTTTTCATGAATCCATGCGGGACTTAAGAATTAAACGTATCCCTCCCAAAGTCAAACATCGACAGAGTTGCTTGGTTTTGCTTCTTTCAGGTTCTCTTTGGCGGTACGTCCGTTCCAGCATGTCTCTGTCCGGCTATCTACCTCCTCTCTGTGACCCCAAAGACGGACACCTGCTGATGGATGGAGGCTACATCAACAACCTGCCAGGTTCGCTTCATTCGGAGAACTGTGACGTTCTTTCTTTCGGCACCTCAGTCGGGTCATGTTCACTGTTTTACCACCTCTGTATCACCTCTGTTTCTACAGAGGTGGTAAAACAGTAAACAGTCATGTCTACTGTTTTATCATCGTGTGCCCACTGCCTCTTCTCCTCTCATGTCTCAACCTTCCCTCTGGTTTCTCCTCCTCTCCCAGCCGACGTGGCTCGCTCCATGGGGGCCAAAGTGGTGATAGCTATTGATGTTGGCAGCCGAGACGAAACCAACCTCACTAATTATGGCGACTCGCTCTCCGGCTGGTGGCTGCTATGGAAACGCATCAACCCTTTAGCAGAGAAAGTAAAGGTAATGGAATGATTAAACTAAAATACGGGGCAGACGTTAAGGTGGGATTTTAAGTGCATGAGTGATGAGAATAATAATGAGGTTATTTTGTGGGTGTTTCGCCGGGATCGTTTGTTTATTTTCCGCACTTCTCAGGTGTTAAACATGGCGGAGATTCAGACTCGGCTGGCATATGTTTGCTGTGTGCGACAACTGGAGTCTGTGAAGAGCAGCAACTACTGCGAGTACATCAGACCTCCAATCGACAGATACCGGACCCTGGAGTTCGGCAAGTTTGACGAGATTGCTGTAAGTTTGAGAAAGGTGTCGTAGTTGTAAGTCGTTGATTCTGATCTTCTTTTTTTTCTGTTTACAAGCTGAAAACATGAGTTCAATTACGCATATCTACTACTTACTCTGAGTAACCCTTATCTTGCCTTTGCTTAACGTTTCAGCAGAGAAAACATTGATATGCGAGCGTTTTGTGTTTGACATGCAGGAGGTGGGATACCAGCACGGAAAGACCGTGTTCGATGTGTGGTGTCGGAGTGAAGTGGTGGACAATATGCTGAAAGACAGACACCAGGAGGAGTTCCACAACACCCAAAGCAAGAACAATGTAAGGTTTGAAGGAGGAAAGAAATGTGGTTTCTATAATGGGTGCCTCTCTAGAAAAATCGAATATGAGGGAAAGGAGCTTTTTTTCAAATTTGAGGAGAAAATGGAGATCGCTATGATTTCCTCTTGAGTCATTTGATCCTTTTTTTGGTGTTGGTTGTTTATTCACTCCTGGTTTTATCAGCTTATCAGCTTGGATGGAAACAAATTTAATATATTTCTCTTTGGCTTTTCCCCCACTTTGCGCCATGGGTTAAAGGTCATAAGAATGTGTGAATCTCTTTTATAAGTCAGCTGATCCTTCATGTCAGCTTGATTCTAGCAAGAACATGTAGCATGTAAACAAAGATGCCTCTGCAGACCGAAGGACAAAGAAAAAAAAGGATACGGGAGCTACAGGAAATCCAAACTGCTTCCTCTCACCTGTTTGGAGTAATAATAATAATAAGTATATAATCGTTTTTAAGTATGAACATATATGTTGTTTTTGTGTAGACTAAATGTTTCTTAACAGCATTATGTATGGCCTTTAAGGCTAAAGCTGCATTTTGGTAAGAGGGTACCACTGTTTACTGTTTCAAAAAACCCCCAAAAAACTCTATAAAGTGTATAACAAAACCATTATGGAGAATTCATTGAAATAATTCTGCTCGTATAAAAAGCCGTTAAGGTACCGCTTACATTATCCACTGCTGACCAACTAGTTTGCCCCCGTGAATATCCATATTTATAAAAGCGCTCTGTGTCTGCCTCTGCCAGTGGGACATCGTGACAAGACTAGACATAATAATATATTATTCCCGGCGCAGGAGAGATTCGATGTTCTCTGTCATTAGGCAAATATGTTCATGTATTGATGTCAGCGTTGGCGATCAGCCAAACACCTTGACTATTGGCAAACATCCAACACGGTATCTACCCACTACTCAGTAACTGCTCCGCATCAGTACCTATTCTACGAAGATAGGCTCTCCTTATATTTCCAAGTACATCTGGACCCCACAGGTCATTATTGATAGGACGGTGGGAGACTTTCCACAGGTGTAGCTCTTGGCTGCTACTAGAGGAGTTAGCCTCTGCATGTGGGGGGCCTGCCCTACTGACTGACCTGAACTGGGCCCAAAGATTTGAACCCCTGATTAGTTAGTTACTTTCGCTAAAAAAGTAAAATAGACATAAGGTGTCCTTTCCTAAACAATCTATTCTGATAAACTGCTATCACAGCCAATTTGAAGAGGCTGCATCACATTGTCAACATTAGACTGAAGTCATTAAACCGAAACGAACATGATCGATGTAGTTTGATCAAAAACCTTTTGTTTTTGAATGGGAAGAAAGCGGAGGTGAGGCAGAGGCTTTGTTGTAAACAACAATCTCTTATCTCACTTTCTCAGAGTGCCTCCACCCGTCAACTGTTTGACCTTCAAGGATGTTCTCACCTGCAGTGCCGAGCGTTTACTCCGGAAAAAAAATCTGATTTTAAGAGGCGGTTTACGGGCATTATTTATGACATCATAAACAGTCTGGAACTCGATCCTCGTCTTAATATTCGGCTTATGTGATGTGACACGTGATCCTCCACTGCTCACTGAGAATTTGATTTTACATTGAAGCAGGCGCCATTTTGTGTCCAGCCGTGAAAGTGGGAAATCGAATATATTTGATTTCATGTATATTTTGATATTCTTAACGAGGCAGATGAAGATGTAGTTACAATTTTGCGTTACCCGCACACAAACACGCCTCCGTCGCTACCGGCTCTCTCTTTTTTATTTAATCCATAGGTAACTGACGACTAATCTCGCTGCATTGATTATATTCTCTCTCATTATTGTTTCTGCAACAATTCCTCAGCGGCAGCTGCATTTCCTCATAACCAGCCTCGTGTTTTTAGCTTTGGGCTACACTGCTCCTAAAGTAATAACACTGAACACCAGATTTGTCCCCTTGTAAAACAAAGAACCAACTAAAGAGGAGGAGGGAGAATGATGAAGACAGATGAGATATTTACTCCCAGTCTGAGCAGCAACATAAGGAGGAGGAGGACGAAGAGAGGGAGGGGGGGGTAGAGTTGATATAGAAAGGATCTGTTACAATAGTCCCGGAACAACAAGAATAAGGGAATCAGGAAAGATGGAGGTTCAGCAACAGGTGCAGTTTTGACAATGATACTTCAGACTTTCTTCCAAATCCACCTAGTTTCCCCTCCTTAAAGCGTCACACAGGTGATTAAAGATTGAAGTTTTAGTTTGTGTGACCAAAACGACAAATCAATGAAATAATAATAGTAATAATCCAGCAGCAGGTTAAAAATAAAAATGAATTTCATTCAAATCAGCACCCGAACGACTCGAGACCAAACAAGTCCACATTTTTGGCTTAAACCAAAATCTATGTACACCCAGAGGATTACCGTCATTTATCCAGGTGTAGATGAGGTGTACCTGGCATAAAGATAAGAAGATGTAGAATAAATGGTGTCCATCAGGAAGTCTGTATCATAGTTTCCCTTGTTTCCTCTCCAAGGTTTCCTGTGATTGTATCTTGTCCTGCATAGTGAGGAGTGGGGGATGTTAATCCGGACGCATTGACAGATATATTGTAGTCTGTCTGCACAGGACTGCTAACACTGACTCTACAAGATTCAATTAATATATGCTCCATTCTCCATAAAACTACAGCTGCAAGCTAAGGGCCTTAATGAACTCCCGTACGGACGTGAATACAAACAGCTGTGGACATGTCTTAATCCTAATTATGCCACTCCAGAGAAATTAGAAGTATGCTGACATCCACAGAGAGCACACAGTGTGGAGGGTATAATTTTAGCGTCACAGACTAGGTTTTGGCAGCATGTGATCACAGTTGTCCAGTTATTTATACCAACCAGCGGATGAATATTCTCTCTATTCCACCTTCTAGAATGTTCTTCTGACATTTCTTTAATGTGCCTCTCAGGTGGTAACATGTCCCAACGCCTCCTTCACCGACCTTGCAGAGATTGTGTCCCGCATCGAGCCTGTCAAACCTGCCCTGGTGGATGGTAAAACTACCGACGTACACTCCATCACCCTCTCCTACATTTACCCGTGTTCTCTTTGAGCGTCGGTCCACAGAGACTGGATTATAAAATATGTACAGAAAACTCCTAAAGTGACGTGCAAAAAATGTCTTTACTGTCGATACCCATGATCCTTAAATGCAAATCATTCACAAAAAATTAATAACAAAATTATTAAAAGTAACAACATTTTGAACATTAAACAAAATTTTAAAGAATTTCTCAAAAAGGTGCCTAAAACATTTTTACATTCTAAAACGTGTGCCACAATTATTGGCAACCCAAACAATCCTTTAATTAAAAGATAGCCAAAGCATATTTCCAGTCCCATTTTATATTTTTAGGTTCACCTGTTTGAGTAGGAACTCCTACTGGTGAACGACGACTTCCTGTTTCTCTGGGGTATAAATATGAGGCGAGAGAGAAGGGGCTCGAAACGCACTGTGAGGAAGATGGTTCGACTGGCAAAATACTCCAAGGATTAAAGCTAGAGAATCGCAGAGGACAGTTGAGTCTTGGGTTCAGAAAGAAAGACATTGAGAAAAGCACCTCATACCCACTGTGAAGTCTGGTGGTGGATTTCTAATGCCGTTGGGCTGTTTTTCTACCAAAAGCTCTGGAAATCTTGTTAAAACCTAATGGATTTAACCCTAAAAGCTTCTGTCAGGAACCTTAAAGTGGGCCTTGTTTGGACCTTTCCAGCAGAACAATGATCTGAAGCTCAACTCACAATTAACCCAAGAATGGTTCAGAGGTCACAAAAAAAATTTTACTCCATGGCCATCCCAGTCACCTGACCTAAACCCCACAGAACATCTGTGGTGCAGAGGAGAGTCTTCAAGTGTGGACCTCAGAACATGAATGGGTTGGAGAGTTTCAGAATGGAGGAATGTTCTCAGATCTTCTACTACAGGAGACAATTGTGGCGAAACGGGGCTGCACAAAATATTAAATGCAGAATACTACCAGCAAATACGTTTGGCCCACGTTTAAGGGAAAAAATATTTGTGTAACATTAAGAATGCAATATCTTTTGAATTATGTCAGTGAAGTTAACGGTTAGCTTTTTGTGAATAATTTGAATTAAAGATCATGGGTAAAGGCAATGAAGACATTTTTTGCATCTCATTTTGCTCATTCTTTTAAAAGCTTGCCAGTAATTCTGGAGGGCGCTGTAGACACGCCTGATTGGACACGGTGATGGAAAGCGGTGCCGGTGCAAATTTAATATTTGCAGTGCTATAGTAGCAAATTGACATTTTTGAATTATAGCCCCATACCATGTGACTGCTAACTAGCGCAGCAGCCAATGCTTCTCCGATCTCCATCTGTCCTCCTATTCTCTCTACTCATAGCATACTGGCCATGCTTCGCTCATCAATGAGCACGAGGCGACTTCCTCTAATGTGGAACATCTGTGCTTCTCTGACTCATTCACCTGCCCGCCCACCTCCATTTGTCACCGCTTACCCGCCACAGATTCCAGCCTATTCACCCACCATGTGCTTCTTTTCTTCCTGTCCTGCGCCGCTTCTGCCCACCAGAGGAGTCTGACTACCACACCGACTATGACGAGGAGGCGCTGGAGAGCGCCCTGTCTGACTTGGAGCTATACAATCGCTACGGAGAACACACGGAAGGGGAAGAGACGGGTGACACGGTGCGAACCTTTGGCTCTAAAGGGTGGACTGTGTATAATTAGCCTATCAAACTGTTTAATGTTTGCCTCTGCTCCATGTTAATGAGTTTCCAGCTTGTTATTTCCAGTGTTGTTGGGCCTGATTACTAGAAATGTCTCTTGGCCATTGTTACAAGAAGAGATGAAAGTTCAGCCTGGAGTCGGGCCAGTTCCTGTTTTAAAATGCCGTCTTTTCAAATTTAATGGATGACACTCCCGGATGACCTCATCAAACTAAAATACATCCAGCCTGAGCCGGAGGAAGTTGTAGAGCAGCGACCTTGACTGGACAGTTAGAGGATTTTCTGTAATTAGTTCATGACTAGATTTAGTTTTGAATAAGGATATTATTATTATCTAACCACGGTCAGAATCTTTGACGGCTGCAAGTATTTTGTTTATATTATATAATATAGAATATTTCTATTCACATCCAGCATTTGAAAGGTTTAGGCTGTGCTCAAGTTCGGACTTAAAAAATAAAAGGGGCATTTAGTTATTTTTGAATACTCGTGTCTATTATTAATTCAGAAATTCTTCATTTACTTTCAGTATTTTTTTTTTTTATTCCAAAGTGTAGCCAAATTTAATCAAACCTAGTGATATTTCTCCTCGTGTTTTATTAGTCTGACCCTCTGAGAACAGAAACGTATTAAAACGGGAAAAGAAAAATGTCCGCCAAGATGGTCGATTAGAATCTGAAGAAGTGGTCCGAACGGGTTCAGAGGTCAAGTATGCAGCATCTTCCAGCTGGACCCTTGGATAGGATTTGTGGTTTTATTTATAAAAAAGAGAAGGGAATGAAGTGATCCACAGAGAGCAGATGCCCGGACAAAGAATGTATCACAGTATGATCGATCTCATTTAGTGGGAGTCTATCAGACGTTTCCACGGTTGTTTCTTTATAATTCCATTAGATGCATAGAACAACATTGTGATGAAGTGGGATCTTAACTCCTTCTCTCTTCTGATTCGCAGGATGAAGAACTGACCCGCCTCCAGAGCAGCCCCCCCCACTCCTCCAATGACAGTCCAGTGGACATGCCGTCACACCAGGAAGTCCCCTCCCAGCAGGTCTCCTGAGCTCCGAACAAGCCCCCACGATTTATCTGGTCTGCCTTTGCCACAGTTTACCCTCCTGTCCTCTTCCCCACCGAGACCCTCAGCACCAGGACGACTCCCCTTCTGCCCTCCAGAACCTGGCCGTCTTACAGCCGCGTGACCGACGTGTGATGACATGAATGAGTGAGAACAAATGAGCGGCCCCTTACAAGATTTAATACAGGTACATTCGTTCAGCTGCAAACCCCCCACCCCCCTCCGGGTTTTCTGTTGCCCTCCAGCAGCTGTAAGAGGAATTCATTTCTCATATTGAGATAGACCCGATTACTTTCATGAATCACACCAGTCCAGTGAAAGATAGAATGTGGAGGGAGGAGATTCTATTTCCGTGAAATATGAATGACGTGAGCCGCGGGCGAAAGCTATAAGTCAAGCTTGATTACTCTTTCAGGACAGATCCGGAGAGTTTAAGTAGAAAAAAAACTGGACAGGTAAATAAGATTATGTAAACATGCTTTGATGGGATTGTGTATGTATCCATCTTTGAGATTTCAGCCTCGTGGAAAGATTACATGAGGGAAAATACAACCGTCCAAACGTGATTAAAGGCATGAGGCTCATTTGCAGACGTGTTGCTAGTTTGGTCTATTTGTTTTCAAGTTTTGCTTCAGGCCTCTGAAAGTCCTTCAAGTCGTCAGTCTATGACGTAAAAAAAAAAGTCCCTCTTTGGTTGAACTCTTCTCCCCAGTTACTTCTGATGAGAGGTCACAGGTGGACACTTGTTCACTTCGAGGCGTCATCATGTGATGTCGAGACCAACCGCAGCAACTGGTGTAAAAATTCTGTGGAATTTTATATACGTTAATAATAATAATAATAATAATACATTTAATTGTTAGCACAATGATGCTAATTGCATTTAGCTGCTTCCTGACGGCACGACCCTCAGAAAACGAATAATTGGGCCAGCATGAGACTTCAATTCTAAACTGTGTGCATGGCCCAGATAACAACAGTGACAAACATATGAAGTCGCCACTTCATTAGCTTCACCCTGACAGAACGGGTTTGTTCACGTTTTGGTGTTTATTACCAAAGTTCTAGCTGAAGGCGCCGTTATTCTGGACAGCTCGATATTGAGACATGATAATGTTCGTACAGAGTTCAGTCGGAATATCAGAAACTCTGAGTGCAACGCAGACCAACACGGCAGTGTCTCTGTTTCTGATTTAGAGAACGCCTGGAACGGATACTCCCTAGAACTGTGGGCGTGTCTATTTTTGTATTAAGAGTGACTTGAGGAAGTCTAACCCGAACAGAAGATTAGATTCAGTGCCAGAAAGAGAGAGGAACCAGTATTTCTATCCATAGATGTGGATGTCTGCACAGCTGCTTTTGTAGTGTGCCAGGGACATGGAGGGAACTAATAATTGTATTACAGTCTCCAAACACACACACACACACGCACACACACACTACCACCTGCTTTCAGGCTCTAGTCCATCAGATGGAAGTGGATCATTGGAGCGTGTTGATCTGTTGGCTGAACTCAGAAGCTCCTCTGGTCACAGCAGAGTTCCTGCACAGAAGCTGTTTCCTCTTCTTCGTGTTAGAACGAAAGATGCTTCGACTTGTTTGGTAACTTTTCGCCAAGGTGATCACATTTTTGTTGACTTGCATACATTATATAATCACCAAGTGAATATTGTTGTATTTTCATCTTTACTTTAAGCCATGAATGTAAAGAAATCCCAGTTGTTACTGAAATGATTTGCAGCTGAACAATCATTCCAGACATGCGATTCAATGCACAATCAAACTAACAACTTCTAACTACTTATCTACGTAGAGTACATTTAATCGCAGTTGGAATGACGGCAGAAACTAACATTATATACAATATTATTATTAGGATTAATGTTAGGACTAGTTAATTACATCTATCATTAATCGTTTGATCTATGTGACGTCAGAAAGTAATGAAAAATGGATATAAACGTTTCCAAGGTTTTCAGCTTTACAGTTATAGTTTGACATGCAACCAGAAGCCCAAAGATGTAGAATTTTATGTTGAAGTTCCAGAATAAGAAACAAAAAACGCACATTTTGCTTCATGTGTGGATTAAACAATTTTGGGATTATCAAAGTAGTTGGTAAAAAGGTTTTTTCTGATAACCAAGTTGCAATTTTACCACAACAAACTCACAATTTTACCACAACAAACTCACAATTTTACCACAACAAACTCACAATTTTACCACAACAAACTCGCAATTTTCCTACAACAATTCCGAGAAAAAGTTGCAATTTTACGAGAATAAAAATTGCAATTTTACAAAAAAGTTGCAATTATACGTGGGAAAAAGGTTTAATTTAACGAGAATAAAGTTGCATTTATAAGAATAAAGTCGCAGTTCTGCAAGAATAAAGTCCAAATTTTTCGAGAATTAAGTTGAAATTTTACGAAAATAAAGTTGCGATTTCCGACAACTAGTACGAGAACAAAGACATTCATGAGAACAAAGACATTCATGAGAACAAACTGACATTCACGAGAAAATTGTTCTTATATTTCACCTTCAGCGCGTGGCCTACAATAGAATATTTTCCCCTTAAACATAAATGCAAATTTTTCTTGAAAGATTACGACTTAATTCTTGTAAAATTACAACTGGGTTTCTTGTAAGACTCTTGTATATTTTTTTTTTTGTTTCTTGTAATTCTTGCAATATTCCGACTTAAATCTTTTTTTTTTTTTCTTTTTTTTCCGTCAACGCGGCCCTAATTCGACGCCAAAAATATGCTTTAAGAATAATCGTAAGCTTCGTAATTTATTTTGTACATAGTTAATATATCCAGTCGGTTAATGAAGGCCTTATCGGAGTAAGAGTAAAATGCCAATTCCTGCAATAAGCTAATTATTAGCATACCGATGCAGTGAGTTTGTTTCCCTCTCACGGTCTTAAGCCCTTTCGTCTGAAGCTGTGATCTGGGCTAACACCGCTGCTACTGTGCCTGAAGCCCTCCGCGGTCACACAGGGGGATGAATCCCGGATGATGGTCGGTTCCACAGGGTTTGGGCCGAGTGTGTGCGCCAGGCAGGGATGTGAAACCTGTTTACCAATGAGCTAATAGTGTTTGCACTTTTTTCCTTTCTCTATGTCCTTCTGGGTGGTTTCCAATAAGCGGGCGCGGTGAATTGATGTCGTCTGGCAGGATGAATGTGTCTACTTTATTAAATGTGACAGGGTAGTGGATGAGCTGCTAATGCAGAGTGTGGAACTTTGCCATGAAGTGAATGCAACAACGCCTTAGTTGACCCGCGTGAAAAACCGGACCACCCCTCATTTCATTTTGATGATCGTAGTTCAACTATTACGATCACCAGTTGGCCTGTACTGTGTCGTCCTTTCTTCTCTCAATATTTATCATTTGATAAAATGTTTTTTTTTATTATAATGTTACTAATAAACCACTGATTGTTGAGAATTCTTGTGTTTTATTCATTTCCATCCCACTGATCTCGAGATCCACTGTAATCGAACCTAGTGCGAGGAAGAATTGGATTGATTATGGGAAAGGTCGGTCGTATATTTCTGACACCAGGGTGATCATAGGGTGCCATAATTTCTCAACCCTTGGTCCGATTGAATCTATATTTGATTCATCTGAGGAGATCCTTTTTTTTCTATATGTTGTATTTTACTTGAAAAGTTTTTATTTTACACACTAGAGAGCTTTTCTTTAAAAAAAAAAAATTTTTTTTATGCATTTAAGTTTAAGGGCTCAATCAGGATGTTTGCTTGTGCAACGCAGGGGTTTTAGGGGTTTCAGGAATAAATAGTTGCTGTTGGGGATGAAAGTAAAGTCCTAGTTTTATCATGTGAAGTAGTTGCGACTCATTTTTTATTATTGATTTTTCTTCCATGGAAACCTTATTTTTAAGCTTTATGTGTTGGGTGGTCATTTAGTCCCGATCTGGCAAACTATATATTCTTATTCCACTAAACGTTATGATCCAGAGGAGGGTAAGAGGCATGAAAAGATATGAGAACTCCTTCCCTATTTTAATCAAAGGTTTTTTCAAAAGACATTCAAATTAAATGCAACACACAAACAGAAAACGTTTGTCTTTAGTTTATCGCATAAAAAATTCACATTTACATTCTAAATTGAAAACAAAACTTCCCCAAAAGGATTAATAACCGGTTGCAGCTGGACTAAACAAACCCAGACCCGATTACTTCCAGCCCGGTTCTAACTCCTCTCGCTTAACTTGAACATTTTCAAAGACCGCTCAAACTTTCAGTCTCGCTGGTAGCTCACTTCGTCAAAATCAAAAGAAATTCCAGAGGAGATGAAGAAGAAGTTAACTGAACAATTGGAGGCTTTGCACCGGAGTTGCGTGTTTATATTTTCACTTTCCTACGGATGTTTAGTTATTTTGGATTTTGCTGTGGATGAGTCACTTCTGGTGACTCCAAAGGTTTGTCACAACCTCTGAGGGATTCTTTCGTCCGTGAGTCCGGTTTCAATTTGCCACGTAGTTGTAATTTGCTGGAGAACTGAAAGATGAAGAGCTCCAACTTAAAGATGCTTTAGTCTTTACTAAATGAGATCATCATCTTTTCAATGAATCTCTTGGCTAATAAAATGAATTGTGAGAAAAATAAAAGAGTTCCCAGATATCAAGTTGTCTTCAAAGAGCTTTTCATGTCGGCCCAATGGTCCGTAACAGCAAATCCTATCGCGCTGGATCCAGAAACCTGGCCTCATAAATGATTAGAGGGATAAATGACTTAATCATTCATCTGCTGTGAATTTTCCCCGAGATTAAATCAGTGATTAATCAACCCAATTTTTTTTCTGCGCCGTCATCTGTTGCAGTTTTCTTGAAAGGCGCTGAGAAATGAGTGACATTCATCATGAATCTGGCGTTTTGTCGGTTGAGTCCGTCTCCATACTAAAATATATATATATATATATATATATATATATATATATATATAGCATTAACGATCCACTTCTTGGAGAGTCAGTCAGTTTCCACTCTGCTAACGTTGTGCCACAGTTGGCAACTTCACAACTTCAAAGCTGATAAAGGAACAAACAATAACAGAACAAGAGATTTGATGAATGTTTGTGTCATTTTACAAGATGAAAATCTGATTTGTAGAGGAGGATTTTACCTTTTTTAAAATCTTTTGGATCATTTTGTTCCAAATATTTAAATTTTTTTCTAAATATCTCCTCAGGATGTTTTGATACTCAGGATATTTTGACCCCCAGGCTGCGAATCACTGTTCCATCATCTATTAAGCATAAATAAACTCTGCCTACGCTCTCATCTCCAACAGCAAGGGTATGTCTCTGAAAAGTCCCCAATCCCCTGCGTTTTAGAAACAATCCAACTGATTGAACTCCTCAAATTAAGTGTTTTTCATAAAAAAAAAAAGAAAAAAAGGTCCCCCTTGTGACTGAAATATGAATTATTAAGAGTAAAACTTATATACAAGAGAGATCTCCTCGAGTCGATTCATATGCCCCAAATTTTGATTAAATCGGACCAACGGTTGGGAAACAACTGAAATTTCCCAAAATCCCTCCAGTTCTTCCTCACACTAAGGTATAAAATCTGAAATTGATCCTTGCAGTAGTTTTTGAGTTATTATGCTAACACGACCCGATCTGCGTTCGGCGGTGGGGATTCCATAATATCCAGACTTTTCCTGAAAGCTGAAAACAGGCTTAACATCTAACAGGAATAAAACATTAATAAAGCAGTAATATTGATTTAAAGATAAAAGTGAAACACTGACAGGGACTGTTTTACTTTTGTGCACATTCTTAAACACTTTAACTAAAGTCAGATTCTGACTTCATGCTTATCACTTGTGGTGGAATTTCTTTTTCACTGCGTGGGATTCATAAATTTACTCAAGTAACGGATTGGAAGGCTTTATCCACCGCCGTCACCACCACTGAAACAAATTGTGCATAAAGAGAACATAAACTTTAATCAATGAAAGAGATAAGTATGCCATGACATCGAAGAGGATAGCGACCTTTAATGACCTGATCAATAACGTCCTCACGTTTATGCAGGGGTGTATCGTTATTAAGTAAGTTGGTCAGGTTTTATTTTTATAAGACCTTACTTTAAAGGGAGTCAGAAGACAAAGTGCTGCATTAAAAATAAGAAAAGAAAGAAGACAAGAAGAAAAATAAATCACAAACACAAGCAAAGCCAACTAGAAGATACAAGAACACAGAGCACCACACACAGAGAAAACATACCGCGCATAAAGCAATTATATTAAAACGCATTCAGAGAGCGCTAACCCCCGCCAAGAAACAACAAAACCCAAGGTGTAGGACAAAATTCATGCAGATTTCTCCATTTAATGTCTGAGTTATTGCCAGCCTCTAAATCTACCCAAAACTCTCAAATAATCTTTAGCCAGTCGTCTCCTTCCCCGTCCACTTCAGCGTCTCTGTTCAGCCCACTGGCTTAGAAGTCCTGACGCCTGATGAAGATTCCTGACAGAAAGAAACACAAGAAAGAAAGAGAGAAAGAAAAACACGGCAGCTACAAGACAATATTCCTCCTAGCTGAGATGCTTTCATGTCCGGAGCAGCAAATCCACTCGTGCCAATCCCTGCACCCTTGGGTTGGTTATGTTTTGTCTGAAAGGGATCCAGTCCTCCGTCCCTTGAACATGCATCAGTGTCTGACTGATGATGAAGATGAGAAGAGCTCCTGCTCATCCCTGTGTGTGAGGGTGATGATGATGATGCATTAATGGGGAGTCTCATTAACCGTGGACGGGATGAGGAGAAACGATACATCTCTAATGAGGAAAAAAATATTAATTACATCACTTTCAGGGTGGAAAACATAAGTGCATCTCCCATTAACACACGAGGATTAACTTCATTAGCAGATTAACCTCAGCGGATCAGTCAGGGTGTAATTCATGATCTGTGTCCTTCAGCAAGTTCACAAGGTCACACACAATTCAAGGGGTCATAAATCAATCAGGGCTGTCTACGACACAAAACATACTTTCGCTTCAGATTACACAGTACATACATACAATACACAGTATTTTTAGTACAAAAGAATAAAATAAAATAAAGCTAGCCGTAGTGAGTAAAATATTGACTATTGGATTAAAATATGGGTAAAATGTCATATGAAGGGAGTAGATCACCTTTGAGTTGATTCATATGCACCAACTTTGGACTAAATCGGATCAATGGTGGACCAATTGAAGCAGTTAACCCACCCTAGTGTCAGAAATATACAACCGACCTTCCCCCAAATCAATCCAGTTCTTCCTCACACCAAGGTCTACGGGGGTAAGAATCCATGAAACAGTTTTTGAGTTAAATGCAGAAAACATTTTTTTCATGAAAAGCTCCCCCTGGTGAGTAAAATATGAACTACTCCAGTAAAATACGATATTTACAAGATAGATGGATTAAATCGGACAACGGCTGAAACATTATAGCTGAAAACCTTTTGAGATAAAGCTCCCCCTAGTGTTGGAAATATACCAACCTTTCCCAAAATCAGTCCAGTTCTTCCTCTTATTAAGGTCTGTGGGTATAAAATTTGAAAACTATCCAAAAATATAATTCTGTTATTATATATATATTAATACATATTACATGCATTTGTTGTTGCAAGCTTGTTTGTCTTGGGGTGAAAACTTTTTCACACGGGTGATTTAAGTATCCAAGTAAGTATTGGAATGGAGTATAACTTTTTTTTTTTTGCCTTATCAAACAGAGTCTTCATGTAGAACTTGCATCTTGTGATTACTTGTGTTTCTTTTCTTTCATGTTCATTTCTTTGAAGATCAGAGACGGTTTAGTTTTAGACACGCACCGAAATAGAACCAACCAGGAGGGGGTCCAGAACATTTCAACGGCGCCGTAGGTTTCATCTCCGGACCAACACTTCACACTCAAAATAGCCCAACATGAATATGTTTCTCCAAAACAAGAAAAAAAATAAATAAATAAATGGTGGGAATCCCAAAATACATAAAAAGACCAGAACTGATTAATGATTAATGATTAATGAAAAATAAATACTCAAAAGTTGGGATAAAACAGAAAAGAACTGTGGGAATCAGTACTTCTCCACATGCAGCCGATTCTTACCTTCTGAATCACGTTGCCTTTGATTTGTAAAAAAAAAAACTAAAAACTGCACCCCCTACTCTGGACCAGGTTTTTGTGGGTCTACCTCGTCACAATGAACCGAACCAGAACTATTTATATCCGCGAAAAAAGTCTGGGATTTTATCGACATTATCACTGCTGCTGCAGGTTGGTCGTGTTAACGCGATAGTTCCAAAACTGTTTCGTGGATCATTTTCCTTCGTGTGAGGAAGAACTGGATTGATTTTGGGAAAGGTGGGTTGTATATTTCTAACACTAGGGGGAGCTTTATCTCCAAAGGTTTCTGGCCATCGTTTCTCAACCTTTGGTCCGATTTACTCTTAATCTGGAGCATCTGATTGGACTCAATGAGATCTATCTTGTTTATACGTAATTTTTTACTCTATTACTTCATGATTTACTCGCTAAGTGGAGCTTTTTCACAAAAAAAACAACATTTTTTCGGACATAACTTGAAATTGAACGCTTCCATGTCCTCACTAAGAAAGGGATAGTATGGAAAAATGATTTTTATTTCTTTAGGGTATTTATTCATTTCATTTCTTACACTTTTATATTACCATAAAGTAACTTGCATCATCATCAAACTTACAAAATGATTTCATTTTTTTTATATTTCATGGAAAATAGTCAATTCTCATAATATTAGCTCAACTTTTTTTTTGGCGAAGCATGTTTTTTGAAAACTATTTGACCTTTTTGGTCGGACCAAGTTACATAATTCTGTTCCTCACATTCTTTAGTATGCAAAATAAAACACACACACACACACACACACACACAAACACAGCAACGGATAACACATAATCTACCAATGGATAATTAATCTTACCTCATTGCTGTGTCCCATAATGAGCTTTTGCAATCTCCCATCCACCTTGGGGAGCGCATCAGCTAATTAATGAGCACACGGGGGGAATTTAGGTCACAAGGAGGAGGAGAGGAAGAGGGGAGTAAAAGTGGTGCCAGCCTCGATCGATGCCTCACGGTGAAGAGAGCAGGAAACCCAAATAAAGTGGGATGAATGAGTTTGGCTTTGAGGATTTTAGAGTTTGGACCGAAAGAGAAGCGTGACAGTGAGCAAAGAGGTGCCACGGTTCTGATGTGTTGGACGGGCCGCCCAGAGACCGGGAGAGATGTTTATGGGGAAAATGAGGCAAGGAGAAGTTTCTGACGGTAAACGGATGGATGGTTTGATTTATAGAAGGTCGTACGTAACGGCCCACAGACACATGCGTGAACTATATCCACCTCTTTCAATCCATACGCCGTCGCTCGTTTCCCTGCCCCCTCCCTCCCTCCCTCCCTCGTCTCTCATCATCCCTCATTCCTCTTCCTCTGCCTTCAGGCTCCTGGAAAATGGGGGCAAAAAGGACTTAAACAGGTAACTGGGTCACGTATTTGGTTGCTGTAGTGAAAGCAACTCTGTGACGTGGGAATGCTAAAATAGAGAGGCACCCAAACACAAACGTAGAAGCTCCACACACACGAGGTGGAAAGGAACGTTTTCAAACACCATTTACACCGGAAGGCATCCGATGAAGACGAAGGTGGGAGGCAATAATGCCGTGTGTTTTTTCTGTCTGTGTCAGACCTTATGCCGGTGCAGTGGACCCTGGGTTCCTCCAATGCCTCATGTGACTAGACTGTGTAAGCAGGTTCTGGATCGCCAAGGTATTGATGGTACTGACTGGTCTTCTTCACGTTCTCCTGACCTGAACCCACTTCATTAGATATCGGTGCAACTAACGGCACCAAATAGAACCAACGACTGTCCTGGAGCCCACTGAAGCCCTGATCCGGGCTTAGGATGAGATCCCTAAAGGGACCTTCAGCTGTCTAATCAGGAGCAGGTCCAGATGAGCATCCTCAGAGACGTGGGTCTCAAAGACACCACCGAGACTCATTATGAGTTGGATCAGAACCTGTGACTTCATTGTCCTGCTGGAAGGTCCAACCCCGGCCCACTTTAAGGTTCCTGACAGAGGCTTTTTGGTTTTTCATTCAGTATCTGCTGTTTTCTGATGGAGTCCATGGAACCATGTATTATTTTTTTTAAATTCCAGAGACTTTGGAATAAAAACAGGGCGGCATTATTAGAGCTCCACCACCAGACTTCAAAGTGGGCATAAGGTGCTTTTCTTTATGTTTTTCCTTCTTCTTGAATAAAAGGTTAGATTTTTGTAAATAATTTGGAATTAAGATCATGGGTCATGCAAAAAAAAATACATTTTTGTATCTTGTTTTCCCCTCTTTTTCTTTTTAAAGGTTGCTTATAATTCTGCCTGACCTTGTCTGCCGTTTTATTCCACTTAAACATTTTCACCAGTCATCTCCACGGAGGAACCTTTCTGGCCGAAATGCCTGCCTGTAAAAAATTAAAGGAGAATTGTGCGGAATAATAAACTCTCTCGGAGACAGACGCTGACCTAACAGTCTTGGATGGGTTCCAGTTTGGGCCTCATTTGGGATTCTGCACCGGAGTGAAGGGAAAGGTTTACAAGATGGTGGTGAGAGCATCTCTAATGGATGGTTTAGAGACGGCGGCGCTGACCAGAAGACAGGAGGCCGTGCTGAAGATGTTTTTCTTTGGACACAAAGTCAGAGAGGCCAGATTGAGATGGTTGATTGATTATCAATAATGAATCATTGTTATTATCGTTAGAGTACATCAATATTTTCTCGGCGTGTTCTGAATCGATTTGTTGATTGAGTTTAAGCCCTTTGATATCTTCATCATGAAATAAAGACAACCAAGTTTGTATTCTTCGCATATTTCTTCGAGACGTTTAATAATCTTAGACACCTTAAATCTACCATTAAATGACAAATTCTTTGATCAAACATATTAAAAAAAATATTATGATGAAAATTTTATATTTTATAGAAACTAGTCATTTTGATTAGACTGGTAATGCTTGTTTATAGAAAACTATTTGACCCTTATTAGCCTTTTTTTTTGGAGTTGTATCACGTGACATCATTCTGTCCAGAAAAACACATCCTACGTATCAAATTCTCAAAATCAGTGGATAATTCCCCCTCCCCCGAGGTGTCCCCCAGGGCCTCATCCTTGGCCCCTTACTCTTTAGCAAATCCATGCTGCCACGAATTCCTATTATAAACAGGTTCAGTCACATTCATCTATAAGAAAAAAGTGACTCAAAATGTGATCAACCAAACAGTGGAGAAGGACAATTAAAGGGTTAATATAACACAAAAGATGCTATTATAGCATCGGGATGTTCAATCGATGGAAACTTACTTTTCATAACAAACAATGAGATGTAAATAAAGACCTTTCTCTGTGGTTGGTGACACCTCATCATCCCTCTTCCACTTTCTCCACCTATCCTCACCATAAATGCCTCAAACAAATCCTAGAATCACATTAGAATTTGGATAAATCTTACTTTTAATGAAAGAGCAAAGTGAACCAGAGAGCTACGTTTATAATCAGCAACATCAGGACACAGCTATTCTTTTCTATAACTTCTATAAGGGGGTAGATTTGTTGTGATGGGTTTGGAAGAGATTTCCCCCCCCCCTCCTCCCAAAAAACCCCTTCATATCCAACATCCCACTGCATCGGCTTATGTTTTTATAAGGGTCCGGTTAATTCGATGTTGTCTTTTGCCTCCAGATTTTTTACACTAATCCTCCATCTGTCCGGCCATGAGTCGGCTTTCGCCGCCACAGGGCTGCGCAGGATGCTAGGATAAGAGGAAAATGAGATTGTCTGTTGTAACAGTTATCGAGATGTGGCGGCTGCTCCCAGGGTTTCTAGTTTTCTCCACCGCGTGAAGCCGCCGAGGCGACTTCATAGCTCATTTCACAATAACACACATTTAACCTCCAGGAGGAAAACGATATGCTTAAACAGTTGACACCATGTGTGCGTTTTGGCGTTAACGGCCTTCTGCATAAACAACAAATAAATCTGTGCCACCTCAGCAAATTCATATTTACCCTTTTAAGTCGTCACAAAGAAGAAAAAAACAATGTATAAATGTTTCACTGCATTTTTTTTCTCTTATATGCATTAATTCTGGTGGCGACGGCGGCCGAGTTGGTAGAGCGGTTGTCCATTTATCTGAAGTTCTGTGGGTCGACCCCGGGCCACTGCGGTCCACATGTCGAACTGTCCTTGAGCAAGATAGGGAACCCCAAGTTGTTCCCAATGGCTGTTCCATTGGCACGTGAATGATGGCGTGAATGGTTGCTGCTCCTGATGAGTAGGTGGAGCCTTGCATGGCGGCCTCCATCATCACTGTTGTGAATGTTTGAGTGAACGGGTTTTAATTTAATATCCTAGACACCCACAATTTACCGTAAAATAACAAAATATTGTTTGATCATGCGTGTTTTTAAAAACGTGGAGTCAGCGGGTAATGAATGTATGAATGAATGAATGAAGTTACATAACTCTGCATATTAAGTCCTTACATGCTTTAATATGCCCCCAAAAAGTCTTACTCATCAGAACTTCTTTCTCTTGAGCCATGGTTAATGCCTCCTCATTGGTGGCCTCTTTGCCATGTGGTGTCCCCCAGGGCTCCATCCTTGGCCCCTTACTGTTTGCATATACATGCTGCTACTACGTCACATTATAAACAGGTGAGGAGGACATCAAAGGGTTGATGAGAGAAAAATACACACATTTAAAACTAAAATTACACACGGTCAACTCTCATTATTTACCTGAGTTCCAGTGACAACGTGTTGATATATGTGGGAAACCTTGAAGCCCAACTATGAAAGGTTTCTTTGTTGTATAAAGGGAAAATTATTCCTTTGGAACCAGGGAAACAGAAGAGGAAGGTTTGGGAGCAGCACGATAACATCTGGAGGTTTACGGTTTTCCTGCTCTGACTGTGATCACAAGAAGACAAGAGGTAAGATTTAATTAAAACTGTCAATTCAGAATTTCTCTAACACGTAAGTTTAATTTGTGGAGGTGAATTCTCTCCTATCTTTCTCGCTTCCAAAGTCGGGGATATTATGGAACCTTCTTCCCCCGCCGCCGCAGATCCTTTTTTGTTAACGCGATAACTCAAAAACTGTTTCATGGATCTTTTTCACATTTTCTAACCACACAGACCTTAGTGAGAGGAAGAACTTGATGGATTTTGGGAAACATTCCTTTTATATTTCTGACACTATGGGAAGCTTTAGCTCCAAACGTTTTCGGGCCATAATTTCTCAACCGTTGGTCCGATTTAGTCCGAATTTGCTGCAGAAGAATGGACACGAGGAAATCTACCTTGTATAAATCATAGTTTACTCTAATAGTTCATATTTCACTCAAGGTGGAGCTTTCTCAGGAAAGCTCCACCTTTTTCGGACGGCTCTAAACTGTAGAAGTTGTCTATTTGTCTCACCTATAGCTGATTCTCACATCCACCGTCTCATAAATCCAATTTCATGATTGACACTAGGCTACATTTGAGTCACTCTCATTAGTTTGTTCATAAAAAATGTACATTGATAACGCTAAAAAACATAATTTCAACAAAGATATTTACAGTTGGGTCAAGAAAGCCTGGAGTTTTTGCAAGAACCTGCACCACCAGAAGTCTAGAACACTCAGGTGGAAAAAGGCCCATTAAATGATTTTTGTGACTGAAAGACTGGCAGCAGGGTTTCGTACTCTAGTTGAACCACAACCCACACTAAAAACAAAAAATAAACACCTGTGAAATTTACTTAGCAGGATGGTGAGCTGCCAGAACAAACAGCTGGATCATATCCCCCCCTGGCCCCGACAAAATCGAACTCGATAAAATTGCATGAAATCAGAGTCTCAGTCGGTTAGAAATAAATTACGCTGTTGGAAATGGGATTATCGAGATAAGAATCAGGTTGTTTTTGTCCATAATATCCCCCACTTTTCAGCGTAGACAAGCCCAGACCCGATCCTGACCAGTCCATTTAAATCACATCTACTTAAAAAGGACAAGAAGCAGGAAGTTGGCTCGTAGGGTCTCACCAGTAGCACACTATGTCAAAATCAAAAGCGATTCCAGAAGCGCTGAGGAAGGAGGTGATTCCATTCCATCCATCATTAAGAAGCTTTATTCTAAGTCTCTGATCTTCCCAGAAGGGGCCAACCTTCAAAAATTCCTCCGAGAGCGGGACAATGGCTCATTCAGGGGATCCCAAAAGATCAACAGAAAACACCTTTAGACTCCTCCCACCTCAGTGAAGGTCAGAGTTCATGGCTCCACTGTTTCAAAGACAGTTGCGAGTTGGATGCAACTGATAACCAAGAAGAGAAATTGATGCCCGCTTAGAGGTTTTGGGAGAATCTGGTGTGGTCGGGGACGTATTTGACCACATATCCCCATGTCCCCATCAGTCTCCGACAAGGACGTAACAGGAAAACGCGTCATCAGTGCTGGACATCCGGGTTGTTTTAACAGAAGCATGTGACCGGTTGAAAAAGCCGCTGCTTTTCTAACGTGCTTCAATTTTTCTCCTCGCCCTGCGCTCTTTAACAAGTCGCAAATAACTTTGTCCTGTCAATCTCAACAGATGGATATAGTCCCTATTACTTAATTTCCCCAGAACAGCAGGACTCAAGCTACACATAATAAAATCACAACTTCTCCCGGCGGGCCGTGTTTGACAAGGAGTCTCAGAATATGCGTACATGATATCATGTGTGGGAGAGCGGGTCCGGTCTGTGATATATTATCAGACACGTGGCATTAGAGGTCAGGACGGGAGCAAAAAAATGGAGTCGCAGCTGCAGGTTGATCCGTGTCTCAGCTCTCTGCCAGGCTAAGAATATCCCGCTAACGCCGTTGATTGGGAACACAAGGTGAGAGCGGCTCGCTGTACAAGTACGTCACGGACGTCTGCAGCTGCTAAAAGAAGAATTTTATCCTCAGATAGAAACAAGGTCACAAGTTTTTAAACACGCACACACACACACAAATGATATATCACACACACACACACACACACACAAAAGAAACTCCCACATACTCGCTAGAGCCTGAAATGAGCAAACAGATCCTCTGTTTTGCAGTGACGATAATGAAATGTATTTTTTACTCCAGGCTGTTGAAAACATCCCTGGTTATATTTAATCAGCAAGTAAGAAAAAATACAAGTAGAAGTAAAGAGTTTTGAAGGGAAGGAAAATAAACTTATTGTGGGTTTTTTTTAATGTATTGAAGTGATGTAATTATATCCCTGAAAAGTCGGGGGTATCATGGAATCGTCAATGTGATTCCATAATATCGAATTCCATTTCAGGATCCTTTTAATGTGATAACTCAAAAACTCTTTCATGGACACACATGGAGCTTAGTGCGAGGAAGAACTGGACTGATTTTGGAAAAGGTCGGTTGTATTTTTGACTCGATTCAACTAGAACTATCTTGTATATATCATCATTTACTCTAATAGTTCATATTTCACCCACATCGGGAACTTTTTTTTCCCTCGAAAAATGCTGTTTTTCAGATAAAACTTCCGAACCATTGATCTGATTTAGTCCAATTCGGTAAATATGAATCAACTAGAGGAGATACAGCTCATATTTTACGCTAAACGATTATATTTTTCTCACTGGGGGAAGTTTTTTTTAAGGAAAGTGCCTTAAAAAAAGGCTATTGGGTGAATAGCAATTCACCCAAGGAGATCTTTTTTGTATATATCATATTTCACACTAAAAGTTCATATTTTACTCACTAGGGGGAGCTTTCTTGATGAAAAACAGAGTTTTTTGGGACATAATTTCACCTTACCATTACCTTTATGAGATGGACTCTCGCCCAATGTTGGCTGGAATAGGATCTAACCCCCTTGTGACCCTGCACAGGATACGCAGTTATGTGTTTTATTAATAAGCACTATATTTACAGCTAAACATCGCGTCTCGGTATTTGACACATCAGAATCCCGCCAGCTGTTTCTGAACACAAAAAACGCACAATGAGAGCCGTGATTATACCCGAAGAAGAAGAAGAAGAAGAAAAAGGGAAGGTGTGAGAAAAGATACCGAATGGAAAAGAGGATATCGGAACATTTGCAAAGCTCCCTCGGTGCATTCTTTATTTATGATTGTTAGTAAACAAAGCTATTACTCCCTTACAAGCACAGGCTTACGGGATACTTTAATGTGTCTAGAAAGACTCTTCAGAATCAGACCCGGGATCAGTTTTATCCTCATATTCCGCAATGTATAATGAAATTATGTGTGGTCTTCAGGAATACAAAATATAGACTTGAATATTGTGTATAAAGAGTTTCAGAACTCAAATAGGTGGCAGAGTTATACGAAAGAATACAAAGAATAGAAGTTCTCATTTAGAAAAGTTAAAAGTAATTGTGTAATCAGGGAATGTAGTTAAAAGCTCCAACACTCAATCAGCCACCGACTATGATTCAGAACAAAGTTTCTGTTGTCAGAGCGATACCAGAAACACTTCGGGGTCCAATGATGGAGCCTTGGGGGACACCACATGTCAGAGGAGGACGTGTTAACCGTGGCTATTAAGACAGTCTTATTTTGAATAAGTGGGTTTTTTGGCTTATTAAAACATTTGAGGACTTACTGAAGAGAATTGTGTAACTTGATACAACCAAAAAAGCCTAATAGGCGTCAAATAGTTTCCTAAAACCATTTTAATCAGAGAAGACCAGATGTCTAAAAGAAGAATGATTGTCTTGAAAGTCTTTGGCGAGTCTTCGGGGAGATTGTGATTGTGATTGCAGCATGGAATATTCCCCTATCCGGAGTCTGGACACTGGTGGTGGTGGCTGATGACTCTGCTGAGGCTGATGAATGATGAAACTGATCTTTTTTATGTAGTTTTTCTTTTTTGTTAGTGAGGAAGTCAACTGGTTATTTTTCCAAAAGGTATGGAATTGCTCTAAAAAATGTATAAAAAAACAAAATGTGCTAATCTTTTAATCTCTTTAAAATGAAATGAAATCGACTGCACCAAGAGGTTTTATTTACCTCATGCACCTCATTATTTTTTGTAAATATTTGCTTATTTTGAATGCATTGCATTCAAAATAAGCATCCAGCCTCACACCAGCCTAAAAAAAAAATCTGAAATTGGGTCACAAAAATAATATAAATACAGAAGCAGGTGATTGGAGACCAACTCAAAGCCTCAGTGGAGATAAGTCTCCTGGTTTAGAATGAAAGACACATCTTCTCCAGGCTCATTCGTTAACAAAGATTAAGAGAGTTTACCACTTCCTGAAATAATGTCTGGGCAAGTATTAGTGTGCAACTGTCCCCAGGAGCCCAGGGGATTTGGACTTAGACTTTATTCCTCACATGCAAGTACAAGAACAATGCAGGGAAATGATTGCCTTGTGCATCCCAGGAGGTTGTAGACAACAATACAAAGAGAAGCAGTAGAAAAACACGCATCAATATAACACCATAGAATCTATGAAATGAGTTAACTAGCAGAATAAAATGAAGTCAAATTCAATCGGTGACACAATAAAATGTTGCCAGCTAATAAAGTTTGCTTATAGAATAATAAAAGTGAATAGAGATTAACGCATTAGGTTTTTTTTTACACCAGGATATGGAAAAAAAGGGGGAAATGAAGGCTGACATCATTATTTACACACTAGAAAGGAAAATATTTATCCATCCATTCATTTTCTGGATTGGCTGGAAAGGTGGGGGGCATGGATCTTATCCCAGCTGGAGAACGGGTACGATCCAGACAGTCCGCCAGAACATCAGCCAGAGACAAACAACCGTTCACACTTACACTGTAAACTAATTTAACACAATTTAGAGATACCCATAATGGAACCCGAAGCACCCTGACGATAGAACTCCACCCAGAAAATTTGTGGTGAAGCCACTTTGTCGTGGTGCGGCCCGCAAACATTAACGGTTTAACAAAACCATTAAATCTCCTTCATTATACAGTAATGAGTCGGTCAGACCGCGACAGACTGCCGCCGTGAAGTGAAGTATAAAGACAGCACTTAAGGAGAAACGTGGAAATGAAATACTTAATCACAGCTCAACACACTGGAAGCGAAGAAGGCTTTTAAGCCCCGGGCTCTGATGAAGAACGTTTTCTTCACCTGTGAAAGCGTCTTTGAGTTTTTTCAAATGCATCATACTCGCACACAAATCCATATGATAAGGGTTTTAACACTGGAAGTCTGAGGATCTCACCCTCAACAGCCCATAATGTTGTCAAAAGGATTCAGAGAAGCTGGAGAAATCTCAGCAGGTGAGGAGGAGGGATGACCCCCCAGCATTAAGAACCGGCATGGTTCTATGCAGCATGTTTCCACGTGGACTCAGGAGCACTGAAGAAGACTGTTGTGTGGAAACACAGTTCATCGATGCATCTCTTCCAGTGATCAGGTGACCCTTAGGGTCTTAAGAGATAAACGGCCCCCCTGTCATGTGACTGTAAGCAGTTTCGTACAAAACTACCCCTGGCCCAGTCCTTCGGTCTCCCTGTTAAAGCACATCCATCTATAGTCGATAACAGATTGTCCCGTTCAGGGTTCTGGGGGTCTGCAGTCTCTCCCTGCTGACACTCAGGACCACCCAGGATGAGCTGGAGAGTGGAGCTGGAGAGAGGAGCTGGAGAGAGGAGCTGGAGAGAGGGACATCTGGAATGCCCTTCTTAGCCTGGCTGCAACGTGACCCGACCCCGACCTCATTTATCTATTTTATTTAATGTATTTCTATTTATATATATATATATATATACTTATATATACTTATATGTCTTTATTGTTTTCTTAATATTTCTTTAGTGTGTTTGTTTATTTTGTATATTTTCTACTTCATCATTTTTGCTTCCGTCACTTCACAAACTCTGGCGCTGCTGTAAGACCTACACTTTCCAGTGGGGATTAATAAAGTTCTTTCTATTCTGTTCCTGTTCTGTTCTACCAGAGGAAGAAAATGCAACGTTAGCTTTCAGTTCAAGATTTTCATAAAGTCAAATGGAATCTCAAACCAGAACCAGAACCAACAACAGACAACCAGGCCCGGAAACTCGCGACAGCTTCCTACCCCACGGTAAACTTATCATCACTCAGGATAAACAGGCATGCGACTCTTGTGTGAAGTTTTCAAGTTCTCCTTTCGAAGGAGTCCATTTCCCTGAATGGAAGTCTTCTTGCACTTTGAACTTAAACGTAAATCAACATGCTGGAGAATCCAATGTCGTGCCGGCTGCCTTCAGGTATCTACGGTGGCATCAAGGGGACAAACATCAATTTTGACGTCACACCCACGCTTGCAAAAGCATCAACGCAGCACAATCAGCTGCGGTAGCTTTGCTTAACATCCGGGTCGTGCAGTCATGTGACTAAGAGTGAAACTTGAGTCGACGCCGTGAAAACAACTAATAAACGTAATAATGACCCTTACATGCACCGAACCAAAAGCTACAGTAAAAACGCTTAAAAAACTCTTAAGCAGCCATTTTTATAGTTTTTGTTTATGACATTCGGACCATTGCGTACGCGTTGCTATGGCGACAACGGAAGTTGTCAGCTGATCAAAATATCCTGAAATGTTTGTGCGTCATATCTGATTTATTCACTAAATGAAGCGATAAAAAAGCGTTCTGAATCCTCAGAATGGCAGCAGCAATTACCAGATAAGAATATATTTTAGAATGAACTTTCATACCTTGGTAGATACGCTGCAATGTTGTTTGAATAAATTGCGTCGCCCGTTCCTGAAAATCAAGCCCAGTCCTTCTTTGTTGAAGTTTGAAATTCTTTGTGTTCTTGAATTTATAATGTGATATCATTTGTATTAAAAGGAATTGTTTCTAGTGGCCCTTCAATTTATAAAAAAAAAAAAGGTTTTTGGTTTCCCATCATCATCATCATCATCATCATCATCATCATCATCATCATCCTCATCATCATCACCATCATCATACAGACCAACAAGTGGAGAGTTATTTTTGATACTTCTTTTTAAATAATTGTCAAAAGACACATTCTAAAACATTCTTCCCCAGGATTCATAACTTAAAACCGTCTTGATTTAAAATGGTTGTAAAACAGATAAATTCACTAAACATTGTCGTCTCTACCATAAAGTTGTTGTTTTTTTTCCTGCCCTCCCTGTAGTTAGGAGAAACGCCGCCCTTCTAAGACAACGACGATCCTAAACTGAGATAAAACAGGATTCAAGACGTGGGAGGAAAGATGCCCCGGCCTTTATCTCTCCTTACACCACCTCCTACCCTTTTCATCTCCACGCCTCCACCTCCTGCTCCTCCGTCTGCCTGTGGCTACTTTTGTTTTTGGTCTCCCTTGCAGGAAACCCCCCCCTTCTTTTATTTTTTACAGTGAATTGTCTCACCCTTATTGTTTGCCAAGCCATGGAGATCTGAGGCGTTTTGGCAAGGCTTCCCCCGGAGGCATTAAGCCGCAGTAGTGACAAACCAATCAGGAGGCGCTGACCTTTTCCAAGATGAGCAGCGAGACGGAGCGAAGACCTGGAAAGCAAGGAGTTTAATCAGATCAGTGTGACCTTTGTCATCTTGCTGTCCACTCTGTCAGTCTGGGCATCTGTCCGCTCATTTGTTGAGTGTTTGTGCCTCAGTGTCTGTCTATCTATCTGTCAGCTATCTGTCATATATCTGTCATCTATCTGTCCGTCCATCCGTCCATCCATCTGTCAGTCTATCTGTCAGTCTATCTGTCTATCTATCTGTCCGTCTATCTGTCATCTATCTGTCCATCCATCTGTCCATCCATCTGTCAGTCTATCTGTCAGTCTATCTGTCCGTCTATCTGTCCATCCATCTGTCCGTCTATCTGTCCATCTATCTGTCCGTCTATTATAGGAGTCTATAATAGACTCCTATAATATATATATATATATATAGACTATATATAGGAGTCTATATAGATTCCTATAATAGACTCTATATATATAAACTAAATAGTATATATAGTATATAGTATATATAATATATAATAGTATATATATATACTAAATATGTCTCTATAAGAGACATATTTAGTATATCTCAGCCAGTATTTGTCAATATTGATGAGTCTGCACTAAGCTATAACTAACATTTTGACTACTAGCTTCCATCAGAGAAGACAGAGAAGTAAGAAAAGATGTCTGATTTATTCCAACAGATGATTTGTGATGATCAGTCTACTAGAAAGTGTTTGGCGCTCGGACTCTTTTTAGGAGATTGTTATCGAAGGGTCTCCGCCCTGAGCAGCAGATTGGAATATCCTCCCCTTTGGAGTCTGGATACTGCTGGTGGTGGCCGATGACTCTGCTGAGGCTGATGAATGAGGACTAGGTGGAGAGGGGAAGTCAGTATGGACGACTTTAGTGCAAAGACTGTGCAGAAAATATGGACTTGACCTCGGAGCTTGTACCAAGAAGAATGTCTTGTACAGAAAGAATTGTTTGGACACGTTTTGGCTTCAATGAAGGTGAAACCAAAGCAAAAGACGTCAAATAAACGCAGAGTTTGTTTCACCACTTTGTTTAATCACTTGCAAAATAGTCACACTGTCGAGTATGAAGAGTACATGTATCAAAAAAGAGACCAATGAGAAAGGGAAAAAAGCACAATGGTATGAAACTTGAGGTAAAATTGAGTCATAATCATGATTATGATTTGAAGCCATGATCATCCAGCCTCAGCTGAAACACACACTGATCTGGTCTGATCTCTGTCATGTATTCAGTGATGTTCTTGAAGAAATCCTGCTTGAAACTTCATACATTCAAACTTCAACCTATGAATATTTTAACCTCATTTATAATAATGTATTACAGTTAATTCCCCTCTTTATTGTCGCAAACGTCCTGATATCCAGTAACTAATCGACTTTGAAAATAACCTTAGTCTTATGATTCTAATTTGGATTGCGTCAAATGTTCTTCTCGTCTCTACCTATGAAACCCGTCCGCTAGATATGGATCCAGTTATGGAAATAGTGAGTTTGCTGTCATTGCAGCGAACACTGGATGTCAACATCCATATGTCACGTCACACATCACGGCGCCTATGTCTTCCTGTTAGCTCGCTATCTCCACTCTTCTTCTGGTTTTCATTTTATCTCGCAGCACACGGAGACGCTCAGACTGGCAGTCCACCTCCGCCTCGTCTTCTGTGCTGTGCAGGTAGGAGTTGACGGACCGGACGGACATGCTTTACGGCCCTATGGCTTCGCATTCAGCTTCATCGCGATCTTCCTGCGGAGGAAATGTTGCTCCTGCTGGTAATTTACATATGCAGCAGAGGATTAGTGTTAGCGGGTTTGACAGGATGAGAAGGATATCCATTCCCGGCTGGTACCAAGTGACGACTTTTGGGCTCCAGCTTTACAAACTGAGTTTGTTTTTTTTTTGCTCTTCTGCATCAAGTCATTTTTTTAATAATCCAGTGCCAAATCAGATACGCTCCAAAGGTGAATGAACAAAAGCAAGGACATGTTTGTCTGGTTGGAGAGAGACAAGTATGTCTCCCTAATTCATAATTCACCCTCTGAGAGGACAGCTTCAGTCTCTCATCCGTCTGCTCCGGTCGATGACCCATTCATTCTGGACAAAGCTCGGATGTACCCACAGGACAAAAGATCCGACAGAAATTTTACATTTGAATGCGTGCTGCCGCTACAGTTGAGAAGCTAACACAGCAGAGCGCTCGTGCTTTTGTATTGTAAGAACCAGAATAGTCATTTCCTGTTTCACTCCAGTACAAAACCTCAAAGGAACTAGGCAAAACAGTAACTAAGGTTTAGGGAAAAAATATGCAGGTTTATCCATTGATGTCTAAGTTATTGCCAGCCTCTAAATCTACCGACAACTCCAACAAACCCTCTGAGTATCTCTCGATCCGGTCATTCCACTTCAGCATCTCTGTTAAGCCCACTGAGCCCCCAAAGGCACATTAGAGGAATCAAAGGAACTCTTTAAACTGAGCCCCTAGCGCCACCCCGAAAGGAACATCAAAGGAATCAAAGAAACTCTTGAAACAAAGCCCCCAGCCCCAACTCCCAAAGCAACATCAAAGGAACTCTGGAAACTAAGGCCCTAGCTCCACCCCCAAAGGAACATCAAAGGAACAAAAGCAGCAATAGCCACGTTGTTCATTACTCAAAAGACGGCTAATTATTTATATAATAATAATAATAATATTGGACTTATATAGCGCCTTATTTTTAAATGCTGTGAAACATTAAACATCATCAAAATGTAATCATATTTAGGACGTACCAAAAACTACCTCTGGGAAAAATGTCATGCAGATCCGTCCATTAGTTTTTCTGTTATCCTGTCAACAAACAGACCGACAAACAAACATGGATGTAAACAGCCCCCGTCCTCGCTGGAGGTAATAATGTTTACAGTGACTGTTTTGTATTATTTTAAAGAAGAAAACATCCAAGCAGAAGAGATCTGGCCTTTTTTTTTTTTTTTTTATTTCTTCACGGCTCAGTGAATTGTACCTTTAGGGCCCTCATGAGACACGAGGCTTACCATCTCCAGAGGAGACTTCATGGGAGTTTATTGACTTGAGGGAAAGTCATTTAGTGGAAACCATTTATAAAAAAGGTTCCGGCATCGGAGGACGCGTTAAAGATAGAGACCTTTGTACGGAAAGAAATTGATATTTGTCTTTTCAGCGTCTGTGGGAGCTCATATATTTATGTTTGTTTATCTTTGTCCATCCGTCTGGACGTAAGTAACAGGGAATAAACTTTCCACGTTTCCTCTAGAACTGCCCTACATATAAATCAGTGGCTTTTCACACATGCTCTGCAAGAGTTGTGTGTTAGAGTCTTCTTCATTGGCCTATTTTCACATTTCCTGGCAAGTTGGAACTCGAACTTAAATATTATGGAATCTTCCTCGCCTCCTCTACCACTACAGATCCTCCATGTTAACGCAGAATCTCAAAAACCATTCCATGGATCATTTTCAAATTTTATTCCCACATAAACCTATGTGCGAGGAAGAACTGCATTGATTTTTGGAAAAGTTGGTTGGATATTTATAACACTGAGGGGAGCTTTATCCCCAAAACATCTTGGGCCATAATTGATCAACTTTTAGACCATTTTAGTCCAAAATAAGTTAATATGAATTGACTCGAGGAGAACCATCTTGCATAAATCATATTTTACTCTAACAGTTCATGTTTTAATCACTAGGAGGAGCTTTACTCTAGTGTTCAATCAAGGAGTTCGATCAGTGGAATTGCTTTTACAATGCAGGGGACTTGGGGACATACCCTTGCTTTTGGGGAGAACAGTGTAAGACTTCTTCGTTCTTCCTCACACCTTTCTGAACACAGGTTACTCAGTGCTTCACATAAAACCAGAAGACCATGTGCTTCATTTGAAATACGAAATCAAGAAATCATAGCACGAATCAAATGGCAGCGCATCCAACGCAAAAATATACCGTACACGAAGCAACAGCCTTATCAAAAAAGCTTATTTGTAAAGATTTTTTTTTGTAGAACAGTCTCAGCTGATCAAATGGGAAGTGGGAAAGTCTTCAGTAAGGCATAAAAACGAGCCTCTGGTCTTATGCGGGAGGAGGGGTACACGCTTGTAGAGCAGCCAGTTCATCACGGGGCCAACGCACATAGACCATCATTCACGCCTACAGGCCATTTTGAATCACCAGTTCTCCCGTATTGCATGTTTGAGTTGACTGTAGGAGGACACCGGAGCGATAACAGGAGAAGAATTAAATGCAAACGCCTCTCTCAAAGGCAGAAATGGATTTGAACTAGTAACCTTCTTGTTGTGAGGCACCTCCTCTAACGTTCGGCCTATGAAGGGTCATGTAGGTGATTAAAAGAATCTTAACAATCAATCCTGGAGTTGATGGGAGATTAACGGGGAATAAGATCTCCAGTTAGTCCCTGAGTCTTAATGTCTTTCTGCTGCGTTCTGACCCTGTGGGGTTAAAAGGGAATTACAGGAGTCAAAAAAAAGAGAAAATAAAGGTTACGAACGATGAGTTTAAGAGCTTAAACTGAAGCTCCAGGAGCTCCATCCTGTAAATATCATATGTTACTCTAATAGTTGATGTTTCAAACACTAGCTGAAGTTCAATCAGGAGGATTGCTTGTACAAAGCAGGGGATTGAGGACTTTTCTGGGAAATAACCCCTGTTGTAGGGGATGACAGCGTCCGGCGAAGAATATAAATGCTTGAAAACCTTGTGGAATATAACTTTAAAAGACATGATTTTATAACTTCTTTCATAGACAATTTATAGTCGGCAATTATTTCCAGCTTTCCATAATCTGGAGGATCAGAGGAGGGAATCCAGCGGAGAACAGAGAGAGCAGTAAATATTCTCTCTCTCTTTAACTTTCACCTTGACCAAGAATCTCATCAGCTGCTCCTGCAACCGTCAACCTATCCTCCCCTTCTCCCATTCCCTTTCCCATTACCTACATCTGCTTTTATTTCCATTTCCTCCTATCAAATCCACTTCCTCTCCCCATCCCTCCTCATTTCACTCCACTCCACACTTCCATCTGCTTTCTCCCTCTCGCCAGCCTCTCTTCCACTGCCTGAGAGAATCAAACGGCCGCTCCTCCGCCGACCCCAGAATGCAGAAATCTATTAGGCGCCACATCGGAAATGTGTCACCCGGGAGATGATGTTATGAGCAATTTGGTGGGGAGGGAAAAAAAAAAGGGCAATGGAAGTGGGGGAGGTGCGCTTGAGCTCCAAGGTGAGGGAAGGTGGGGATAGTCATGGGTGTCACGTACGGGGCAGGCCTCCCCTCATCTCCTCACACATCAGCAGACTGCGGGTGAACCTTACGAGCCGACATGAATGCCATTAGTCTGAGCGGTGATTGTGGGCTACTAATGAGATTGGAGGACTGCCCCGTTGGACCTAGATCAACCCTTAACAACGCCGTCACTTCACCTGCTTACGCTGCAGCGGGCGGACATTCAGTGCAAGAACTCGTCACGCGTCTTCTCAACAACTGGATTTACTCTCAACTGTCTTCGCTTTGCTTTTCAGTCTGTAATTCTTCTAGGAATAAGAGTATACAAGCACCAGTTTATGTTGGAAACACCACACTATATATATATATATATATATACATATATATAACATCTTCTTCTTGTTCTTCTTCTCCTTCTTCTTCTTCTACTCCTTCTTTCAGCTGTACCACAGCGGATCATTTGTTTAAATCTTTCCCTGTCCTCTGCATCTTCCTCCGCTGCACCAACTAACTCCATGTCCTCTCTAACAACATCCGGAAATCTCCTCTTTGGTCTTCTCCTTTTTCTCCTGCCGGACAGCTCCCTCTCCGGTATCCTTCTACCAGTAGATCCACTATCCCTCCTCTTCACGTGTCAAAACCATCTCAATCTGGCTTCTCTGACTTTGTTTCCAAGACAACTCACCTTGGCCGTCCCTCTGATGTCCTCCTTTCTAATCCTGTCCATCCTCCTCACTCTGAACATCTGAACGTCTTCACCTCTGCCACCTCCAGCCCTGACCTCCAGCAGAGCTGCTCTCATTACCATCTTGTTAAACTTCCCCTTCACTCCTGCCGTTAGTCTTCTGTCAGAGATAACTCCTGCCAGTCCTCTCCACCCACTCCACCCTGCCTGCACCCGCTTCTTCACCTCTTTTCCACACTCCCCGTGGCTCCGAACAGTTGAAGCCAAGAACTTAAACTCCGGCTCCTTTTCCAACCCTACTCCTTCATCCTCACCGTTCCCCCTGCCTCCCTTTCATTCCCACTCATGTATTCTGTCTCGCTGCCCATGACCTTCATTCCTCTTCTCTCAGGCGCGTACCTCCACCTTCCTGCTCTCACTACAGATCACAATGTCCTCTACCAACATCATAGTCCATGTAGACTCCTGCCTGACCTCATCTGTCAGTCTGTCCATCACCATAGCAAACAAGAAGGTGCTCAGAGCCACTCCTTGATGCAGTCCCACACTCTGCTTTCTCTAAATCCACAAAGACACACACACATATATATATATATAGAAATTAAAAAGTAATCCGATACATGAGTGTCTTTTTCTATTTCTACCTAAACCAGTGCTGCATCTTTTAAAACCCTTAACATTGACTTTTTGGTTGAAAACTAACAAAAAAGTCAGTGTTTTGTTAGTTTCCATTGAGTTTATCTGTAATCTAACGAATATTTCATCACAGCCTGCCTTTATGCGACTGTATAAACTGTATAAACAGTTACATAATATATACTCTACTTGTAGGGGAGCACGACGCCTACCCTATTTATTTTATTGTGAGTGAAAGTAATTATATTTCTATAATTAGAAGTGCACTCACACGTCCTACACCTCCGTCAAGGCTCAACAGTCACTTTTAATTCAATTAAATCCTAATCCAAAACACCTTCAAGACATGTCCGCCATCAAAATGACTCCTTACAGAGTTGTGACGAAGTTAAAGACGGAAGAAAATGTGATTTCTTCAATGTTTCCTCCACGGCAGGATTCCCCTCCTCTTCCTCTCTGAGCAGTCGAGTTCTTATTATGTGAAATTGTGAAAAAGGCTGAAAATGTTTTTATCCCTCAATGTTATAAGAAGTGTATATAATATCCTGGTTCCACCCTCTAATCCGGATCCACTCCAATATATGGGATCATAGAACCAAGTGTCAGCTGATTCTGTTGGTGAATAATGGATGGAAGTAGTAAAAGTTACTGGAATACGACTTTACACGAATTCCATAAATGTGAACAGTCTGCGTCACCAGATCTGAACAATAACCCGGCATCTGGTCCAACTCATCCACAACCTCATCAGTGACGGACTGCAAGCTGTACAGGTGGGCAGGAGCCCACCACCTGCACTCACCACCAGCACCTAAGCGCCACAGGGATGTGTGCTTAGCCCATTCCTGTACACACTTTACACACATGACTGCACCAGTCTGTCGTACCATCACAGCGTATCTCAAATACTCTGATCACACAGCCGCTCTTTCCCTACTAACCGACGACCGCTCTGCTCCGGACCACCTTCACACTGTCACACACTTCACCCAGTGGTGTGAGAAAAACCGTCTCCACCTCAGCGTCAGTAAAACAGAATAAATCACACCCCGTCATCATCAAGTCATGAAGTCTAAAGTTCAAGATCAAACATTGGTCGGATTCAGAATCAGAAATACTTCATATTCATTGAACTTGGTTGAACGTCAGATCTTATTGGGTTGTCGGTGCGTTTTTTGTTTTTTTTCTCCACGCATTGAAGGCATCACCCAAAAAGTTAAAAGCAACAATCCTCTAATTGCCTCCATCCCACAATGGTAAAGAATCCTTCAAAGAACATTAAGGGGTCCAGGTTATTTGTAGGGTCATACTCTACTTTTTCCTCTATCTCACTATATTAATCAAAATCTATTCATGTTGTTCTGAGTGGTTCTGCTAACAGACGGATGAACAAACTAGCACCGCCAAGAATCACTATCTCTTGGCGGACTGTGAAATCGTTTTTCTTACGGGGATGTTTAAACCAACCAATAAACTCATTTGGTGCCACATGGCACTGGGGGCAACAGCGTTTGGTGTCTTTGCTATGACCTCATCACGACCTGCAGACATGTTTAGTTACAGATTTTGGGGAGTGATGACAAAAAAATCACCTTAAAATACCTTTATGAAGGATTTATAAAAGGTGTATATAAAAGGTTACAAACTCACTTTTTATAAGTCATTAGCTAAGTTTATAAATAGTCTTTAACATAGCTCTCAATTCATCATTTTGGGTCACTATTTGGCAATATCAAGTAAGCACTAAGGATAGATGTCTCACTATTTGGCAAGCATCAGGTCTCTGATGCATTTTATATCTAACGAGTTATAGCAGGTTATTAATCATTTATAAAGTGTTAACAACTTAATTAGTGAAGGATCCACAAGCTATTTATGAATCCGTAATAATGGGAGTCTTATTGTAAAGTGGTACCGAATACTTTTGGAAACCCGGATCCAGAACCGTCAATTTATACGATATATAATCAATTTGGCTTCTGCAGTAGCCTATTTAGTCTCATTGGGCCGTATTTAGTCTAAAAAGCCATGAACGCTTATATGTGTTTAACCCAAATGATGCATTTTCTCACAAAGTGGCACATATTTACACATGGAAGCACATTTAACCACGTGTGCGACCCTTCAGCCACTCCTGTCAGACGTCCCTGTTTGGAAGATGTGACCGTTTGACCCCACGACTGAAGGCGCTCTGCCTTGGCTCTTCTCTGCCCCGATGCCAGAGCTGACAGTGATAACCCGCCTTCGTAGAGCAAAGGTCCGTCTCATCACTGTCATCATCACGCAGAGCCGTGCCGGCGAGCAAAGTAGCCTTGGCGCCGGCGAGGCGATTCACCGCACACTATAGGGAGAAAAACTGTCTGAATGCGACGGATGTCAAGTGTGGAGTCGGTTTCATCCAGGATGGGAGTCAGGACAACAGATTAGTGGCAATAACTGTACCATTTTTGTCAAACCGCTTCTTAAAATGATGATATCATGTTTCGACCAGTTGAGTATGTGGCGCCGTTTGTAAAGCAGCACATGCTGATTTTAACGGCAACATTTTTTTCATGTGTTTAAATATTAGTGTCCAATTTTTAAAGTAAAGGCTGTAAAACTAATAGAAAAGCAGGATGAACATAACGATGACGGGAACGAGGATGACATCTGATGATATCTTCGTCGTGTGGCATCACCCCCTCATCGTGTAATGCCCTCGTCATGACAGAGAGTTCAGACCTTTAAGCCCCCGCATCATCTCCGGGATTCCACGGCTCATTTATCGCCGCTGCCTGAATGTCACCGGGGTGTGGGTGGACGAAATGACAGCGGGGATTCCCGTTAACCGGGGAGAATGACCATCGCCATCTGGCCACCTTTGACCAGCGGAAGCATGTAGCGACGGCGGGTGAGTCATCGGGAGAGGAACCCCGGATTAAACCTCTAATGAGGCTCATGTCCACTGCTGGTAAATAATGAGAGCTGTCCTCAGTCTCGGGGGACGTAGGGAGGAAGTGGAAAAGGGCAAGACGTGCGCTAATTTATTTTTTAAAGACCTGTATGTCAACACCGGCCATTAAGCCCCTCCCCCTTTTCAAAGTCTAGTTATACTCTCTCTCTCTTTGCCTTTTTGTCCAACATCTTATTTCATTAGTCTGTTTCATTCCCTTGGAGTCTCTCGTCTTCTCTCTATTACGTTTCCGTTTCCCATCTGCCCACTTCCTGTCCTCTATTTTGATGTCATGTTCTCGTCTTCGTGTCTTTCTCCTTGGGCCCGTTTATGGTCGGCCATCTTCATTCCAACACACGAGCGGCTTTATAGGTCATTTTCCACATTAGTATTCGCAGCAGTCATTTGTCTCAGTGGGTCACCATCCATTCACCGACGTTCACGGATGCGACATAGTTTTAGTCATCGGAAACCAGAACCCACCTGAAGGCCTTCAGCGGCGGATTTTGGAAGGAAAAAATTAATAGGAGGAAATTATTCAGACTCCGTCGTCTGCCGCTCACACAAACATCCCAAAACTGCCACAGATATCCGGACGGCGCTCGGAGTAGAGGCCCCACTCCTTCACGGTAGTTCCAACATCTTTTTAGGACGAGGTTCTTCACGCACGTCCAATTGGGAGCCGACCCTGAGGTAGATCCAGAACTCTCTGGAGGCACTGAGCATCTCATCTGGCCTGGGAACACCCCTAGGATGAGCTGGAGAGTGATGCTGTGGAGGGAGACATTCTTAGTCTCCTGCAGCTGCGGTCCAAAACCCGGACAAGTTGAAGAAAATGGACTGGAATGGAGTTTAGACTTTTATTTTTAACAGCTGTTCAAAAAGTTCTGCCATTCAAGTTTTCAGTGAAACAACCAAGACCAGGTCCGATGAGTCACGGCCGCAACCCTGTCACAGAAAGTAGGCCTATGCTGTCTATGCTGTCCCGGAAAAGTCCCCAATCCCCTGCGTTGTGCGAGCTCAACTTAAATGTGAAGTTATGTCCACAGTATTTCTTTCGTAAAAAGAAATAAAAGTTTCCCCAAGTATGTAAATAAAAACTATCAGAGTAAATCAAGTTCACGTTTACATGATAGAACTTGGAAAAGGATTAAGAAGTTATGACCGAAAAACTGTGTTTTTCCTAAGAGGGGAGTAAAATACGAGGAAAAACTCGATTAAATTATGGCCCCGAAAATTTCAGGAAATAAAGCTCCCTCTAGTGTCAGAAATATAGAGCCCAACTTTCCCAAAATCACTCCAGTTCTTCCTGAAAATGATCTATGGAATAGTTTTTAAGCTAGCTAACATGAAAGACCTGCAACGGCGGATTTAACAACGATTCCATTATATCACCAATTTTTTTACAACCAAAAAGTGAATATTCTTGATTTCTTTTAAATAATACACAAGTTTCTTTGGCCACAGCGATAAAAACCCTGAGATGAGTGTTGAAAGGCTTTTAATATTGGGATTTGCGCAAATAATAAAGTGCATTATTATCGCCGGCCTTTGATTTAAAACTCACAAACTCCAGCAAACTCCAATCATTAATGATAATGATGCTAAAATCACATTGTCACTTTAAGTTGAGCCATTTGTCACAAAGCACATTAACATTAATTCCAATTTCTCATTGAGAGAGAGTCCAAACAACTCCTTCAAGCTTCCGCTGGCGGCTCGGCGGCTCCGTTTAGGCACATGGTTCTGACATCCAGAACGGATTCCTCCACAGTCCCAGCAGCCGATACCGATCTGCTTGTACGGCAGTTTATTCTATGCACAGACCCGCCTGCCAGTGGAGCAGCTCACGGGTTGCTTTATCAGTACAGTGCGCTGTTATAATTGCATTCACACGGGCTTCTTAGGCAAGATGGATGTGGTGGTTAGTCTGCGTATGCAAACTGGAATAAATGTCTCTTGGCTGACCTTGTGTGCTACTTTATTCGCCACTGGCTCTGGAGAGCGGCTGAAAAACAGAGCCGCTGGACGGGGATAAAATATGCGGTCTGGATCCGACCGGAAATGTGAGGACGCTTGTTTTGTTGACGCCCGATATATCAGCGTTTGGTCAAGAATAGCCGTCGCTGCGTTTTAGTGTTCAAGGTCTTAACAGGGACAAGTCCTGGTAAAATACAGTTATGTCAGTAGCGAGGGGCTTTTTCTCTCACCCTTGACTTTAATCGGAATAACGTCTTTTTTGAAGCAGCTATAATTGGACATGATGCGTGTTTGTGATACAGTCCGTTAGCGTCTATGCTAGTGGGGCGACTTTGGTTCAGTGGGCAGAGCGGCCGTCCCTCAACCAGGAGGTTGAAATAAGGAATGTATCATTTCGATAGCCTCCTCCTCAGGGGCACTTTGGGTTTCTGGCGTCCACCAGGGCTCCGTCCTTAGACCCTTACTCTTTTGTATATGAATGCTGCCACTAGGTCATATTAGAAACAGATTCAATCCCACACACTTAATCAGAAATAGTGACTCAAAAGGTTCTTGAGCCAACAGTTGAGCAGGACATTAAAGGGTTAAAGCAAGACTCGAGACTTCTTCTTGCTGGTTAACCTGAACTGCACACACACACACACACACACACACACACACACCAGACCCACTTTCACTCTTTCTGCCCTCCGATTGCACTATCCATCATCAGCCCATGAATCTCTCCTCCTCCACCAGCGCACTTCATTTTTGTGCCTCGCTTTCCCTCACTCTGCTGCTGTCATCCATCTCCGCTCACCCCTCCCCGCTCCATCCGGTGAGCGGTGTCTTGGCTGACACAGAGATTTGCTGTAGCGCCATTCACCCTCGCAGACAGGGATTCTTGGCAAAGAGGAAAAAATTAACCAAACACACCGATGTAGACGGTGACCTTTTCATCCTTCAATTTTAATATTCTTTCCACACAAAGCAGTCTTGGCACGGAAACGTTATTTTGTCTCTTCTAGGCATCTTTTTTAGCTCTTATTTGCCCTTCAACCAGTGTTCCTCCTCCCTGTTTTAAGAGATTAGGATTCATGCCTGCAACAGAAATCCTTGATCGTGAAAATCCTTGATTATAATAATCTTTGATATAAACCCTACCGGGTTATCCTCCTTCAATTAAACCACCATGAAATGATGTCACCCTGACACTAGGACAGGATGTGAAATCACAAATAGACATCGCATTGCTCAGATAAAGTCAATACCAAATGAGAAAGGCCTCCAACAGGCCACATTGTCTCTTGTCAAAAAACAGGAATAAGCTAATCAGGATGCGACTGGTTTCCCCGCTATTTACTCAAAGGCACTGACTGACCGCTGAGTCATCGTTCAGAACATCGTTCACACCCGCAGCAACAACTTAAAGCAGTAATAATAGATTCAAACCTTCATACCTGACTCACACTGCACAACAAAACTATTGTATGAATTCTAACAATTTTTTACACACTCTACAACCTTTGGCTGCTATAAAAACCAAGTTTTGTAAAGAAAAATCAAAATCCAGCATCTTGCACGATAAATAATAATAATAATGATAATAATAATAATAACAATAATAGATAGAAAAAACTAGAAAGTAGGTGGAGTGCGGCTCCTCGGGTGAGAAGGAGATAACATTGATGGTGGGATGTGAAGACTGCGTTGCTTTGACGAAGCTGTGTTCGATGTTGCTTGAGGCATCAAGTTACAGCTGGTGTCAATCATAACACGAAGGGCGGGTGTCACATGGGACCTCTCATCAAGTGTTGGTTGCGCCCCCTGCTGGTGGGACATTTGTTTTGGAGAACATGTAAACAAACTTTATTTGTGTGAAATAACTTTTTGACTGCTGTTTTAGGAGGATTACCAGATTTTCTTTCAGGCTTATTAGAAAAAAGAAATCTCCACAAGAGCATAAGGAGTGCTTTTTTTTCCCTTTTTTTTTTGCTGATAGATTACTTCCTGTTTACGTAGAAGCTTTAGGGCTGAAGTTAACCTGAGGGAACAAATCTCCACAATCTATTTTCTGTGTTCCATGAATGCATTCCCATGTTAACTTTTATCAACATGAACACACTGTACGAACGTTTCTTGCTAAGTTTTAATGAAGTTCTCTCTCAAAGATCTTTTCTCTGCACAACCTCTCACTGCGTCTCGCCGCGCTCTCGCCGTCTGTGTGCAGATAAGAGATATGCAACAAAACCAACGACCCGCTTTGGTGGCTTTTGCATTTTTTTTATAGTCGAGATCATTTCAATGAACACGTTATTCTGACAACTTTCATTGAAACACTTGACAAACACTTATGTGATGTATCAATACAAAAAGTTGTTTTTTTTAAAGAAAGACCTTTTAGTACGGAGGAGTAATAGGGCCATCTTAAAAAAAAAAAAAAAAGAAAAACTAATATTAAGAATGAAGTCGGAATTTTACGAGAAAAAATTGATAATTTTAGGAGAATAATAATTTAAAGGTCGTAATTTAAGGTCGTAATTTTATATTAATAAAACTTTTATTTTTCCAGGAAAAAAATTGTAATAACGCTTATTTTTTTAAAAATTCTCGAGAATAAAGGTGTGTCTTCAAAACTGCCGACAGGTAAGTTTTGTTATCTGGGCCTTTGTCAAACTACTTTTCACACACACACACACACACACACACACAAACACACACACACACAAACACACGCACACACACACAGCGTCCCATTTGCATTACCATATTTTTGAGGTAGTCAGATTACATTACATCACTGTTTATGGTTTAATCCTTCATCCATGTTATGTGACGACTAAATCCGTCACTGAAGAATCTCCTGCTCCACAAAAAAGATGATTCCCTCCAAGTGTGTGCGGTTTTTTGTTTTTTTGACGGTGTTTTCAAAGTTCTAATACTTTGAAAACACCGTAAAAAAAAAAAAAAAAACGCCAAATATCAAATATTTATTATAATTTAATTATAATTAAAAGATCAAATATTTATTGATTTGTTAAATTGATATTATTATGGAAATATAGCTCTACAAAATACTCCCCGTTCCTCACTTCTCGTAAAATTTCGACTTTATTATCATAAAAATTATGATTTTTTGCTTGTAAAATTACAATTTTATTCCTGTAAAATAACAAATTTATTCTCGTAAAATCAAGACTTTATTCTCATAAGATGATGACTTTTTTCTTGTTAATTTTCCGACTTTATTATTTAAAATTACAACTTTTTTCTCGTTAAATTACAACTTTCGGTTTGTAAAATTACAACTTTAATCTTGTAATATCAATTTTTTTTTTCCTTTTTTGTCAATGTGTAAAGAATGTAATAAAAAAAATCACACAGCGCAAAAAAAGCTCTAACCAAAGTTCTTTTAAGAACACTATTCTTTTGAACACTCCAATCCAATCAACTCTTATTTATATATATTTACATTTTTCAAAATGTGTCGCACACAAACGAACAACAAACGATCACAAAACCAAATTGCGCCAAAAGCGGTTCTATTTTCACCATTAGAAGGTAAATTAATTGAAATATACTATAGCCCACATTGACTTGTATTGACTTGTTTTTTCTTCCGCTTAATAGGATAATGAATTTGCACCCTTATAAATAAAGCTATTCTTGGGAGTGTGAACTCGTCCCCTCGGAGCGAAACTGTTGTTGCTGCTGTCGACTGAAAATATTGATCGGCTTTGTAATCAGTCAGATGGTGAGAGCTCTTCCATGGTCAGAGGAGACACTAATATCTTTGGCAGATTTGGATTTATGACGGCATGCATCATTCTTGTCCTCCCATTCGCGTCGTTATTCATCTCCTTTGTCACCCCCCCCCCCTTGTTCGCACAAACACACACATTGACACTCCTTTTCTAGAATGGACAGCATGAGTTGCATCTTCCGTTCATCCTTGCGTTCCCTCTTTTTGTCACCGTCGTTCTTCGGCCTCGCTCTCTGGTTTGGACTCACCGCTGTGGGCTGCGCCGCCACCCTGTCCTCTCTCTCCATTGGTTTTCTCCCTCGGATGCTCATCTAAAGTCCGCGCACACACATTCCTTCAGATTGGTCGTAGGTGCCTGGAATTATTTACTGCCTAATGGTCGACGGCAGTGACACCAGCCCAGCAGTGCTTTGCTTTATTTATTGATTTTCCATTCCTTTGGCCTTTGTGCGTGTGCGTGTGACTGCACGCACATGCCGGCGATGCACATGCTAAAGGATGTGAAGCCCAAGGACATCCTGCACATTCAAACGGCTGCTTAGATGACCCGTGGATTGAAAGATTGATTTATATGATGGTTGAAGGCTAATCGGCCGTAACGCGGTGATTTGTCTGCGCTTCTTTCTGTTTATGAAGTGTGCCGACGCCGCCGCAACCAGCATTCACTATCTCCTATCGCAGAGGGGCGATCAATTTTCTGCACTCGACACACAACCGTGTTTAATCACAAATTCACCTGAGTGGTCGGCGCCGTAATCTGTTCCGTATTAACTTTGAACAACTATCTTAATTTAATCAGCTACAAAAACAGAAACCCAACAAAAATGTGCCCTAATCTGTCGTCCCTGACAGCAAGAGCATACCCCCGGAAAGACCCCAATCACCTGCGTTGTACATGCAATCCCACCTGATTGAGCTCCTCAAATTTTTTGTCAATAATACATGAAATGAGTCGGATATGATCTGATAGATTAGATCGCCTCAGGTTGATTCATATTTGGACTCTATTGGGCTGATGGCTAGGAAGTTACGCCCCAGAAAACTGAAAAAGCTCGTACACGAGTTCCTCAAGTTGATTCAGGTGCAGCAAATTCGGATTAAATCGGACAATGCTCGGTGAATTATGGCCTGAAAATATGTTGGAGATAAAGCTCCCCCTAGTGTCTGAAATATACAACTGCTCTATCCCGAAATCAATCAATTTCTTCCTCGTGGTAAGATCTATGTGGCTATAAAATTCAAAAATAATGTGTGAAATAGTATTCTGTTTATCGCGTAACAACAAATTATGCTGTTTGGGCTTAATGGCGCCAAATAAGCATAAAACCCAAATATTCTTTGCACAAAAAATATCTCATTCATTTTTCTTCCTTTACGAAAAGTGAAACAGATGTGAGAGCAGAGCCAGAGGAACACATTCCCTCCGTTCTTCTGTTATAATTAGTATTTGACGCAGGAACACACCGTGCATATAGAGCTGCTGTTTAATCACAGTCATCCCGACGTCCTCGCACGCGTTCTGCATGTCGCCTCATGAGTTTTCTCAATAGGTGTCAAGGTTTCCACGCAGAAGCAACATATGGCCGTAAAAAACATGTTTTACCCGTTGAAATGTGTTTTATTTTCATGTTTTTTACACTTTCAGCTGGATCCTCAGCGTGAGACATCTTGCTCATGGACTGTCACAACCGTCAGAGGTCATTGTCGATGACCTCCGCATGTCGATGACCTCCGGTCACTACTTCTAGGCCCGGTTTAGTTTATTATTAAAGCGGTCTTTGGGTATTAGATTAATTATTGTGTTATTGTGGTGACTCACTAAACACTGTTGGGTTAAAAACAATTATTTTGGTATCCCAGCGCCGGGTCGGAAAAGGGAGGGACCCTGACATATTTAATGTTTTCTACCTGTTATTGGGAAAAAATTACCCAAAATTCGGGTTTTTTCAAAATGTATTGCATAAAAATGGTGGAATTTTACCGATAAGAAGGTGAGGACTGTAACTTTTATGTAGTCACCAAATATCAAGATGAAAATCAACAATTTATGAGTTAAAAATGAAAAAAATAAAGCTGTTAAGGCAGCTTTCACCACCATTTGAAGGTTTCACGACCCTTTGTCACCATGGTTACTTGGGGATTAAAGGAATTATGAGCCTCCATTTTTTTTAAATCGTGTCTCCAATCTTTCGTGTTAACGTGATAACTCGAAAACTCAAATTTCAAACCCCCGTAGAACTTAGTGGAGGGAAGAGCTGGAGTAACATGGGAAAGGTGTGTTGTATATTTCGAACACTAGGGGGAGCTTTATCTCCAGAGGTTTTTCGGGCCAATGTTTTCTCAACCGTTGGTCCGATTTGGTCCAAATTTTGGTGGATATCAATTGAGTCAAGGGAGGTTTAGCGTTTATGCATCATATTTTACTCTAACGGTTCAGAGAAATGCTGGTTTTCGGGCGTAGCTTCACATTTAATTTGGGGAGTTCAATCAGGGGGATTGCTATTGTACAACGCAGGGGGGTGCGGGCTTTTCAGGGGATATAGTGACCTCCCTGTTGGGGGGAACAGCGTGGGCCTATAGTTTTCATCTGTTGTTGGGGTCAAACCAACCCAAACTGTTACCCAGCAGCCTCACTCCAGCATTTGGGTTTAAAAATAAATAAATAACCCAGTGTATTTCTCTAATAAACGTTGTTTTCTGACTCAAGACTCACAAAAATAAATTGAGCATGACCAACCTGCCCTACATATGGTTTTATAGTCATAGAAAAACAAGGTTCTCAAACTGAGCCACATGGAGGGTGGTGCATGTTTAAATCCCTTGACTGAATTGTGTGACTGTTTTGGGCTTTGATCACAGAACAGACTGCAGCACCTCGACCTCACTGCTTCCTCTGTCTGTGAATGAGAGGCTCTCTGTACGCCTGAGTGGGAGAGAGAGGGAGAGAGAGAGAGAGAGTGAGAGAGATAGACAAGGGGTGGGGGGGGGACCCTTTTTCCAAAATGACTGATTGCATAACAGGTGGGAATAAATAGCCTCAATAAAGATAATAGTCCAAAAATGGATGAGATGGAAGGCAGTGGATATACATGGATGGCACCAGTGCCCCTCACTCAGTACATCCCCTTTGTGATAATGATGCTGTTGATATCAACACCCCCTCAATCCTCTTAGATCAATGGAAGAGAGAGAGAGAGAGAGAGAGAGAGAGAGAGGTTAGGTATCACGCTGTCAGCTGTGCAGCCACTTCAGCTACGTGCTCACATCCCGAAGGGCCGAGAGAGACAGAGAGAGAGAGAGAGAGAGAGAGGTGGGGAGAGAGAGGGAGGAGAGTTTGACGTCCCTGATTTTGGACCATCTTCTGCTCCGCAGGCGCGTGCCTGTCTGTCTGCTCCAGGATTTCCCCCTTCAACTTTTTATTTTATTTTTTCCCCCCCACTCCTCTCACGATCGCGCTCCTCCGTCCGTCTTTTGGAATGTGCGGTTTTCCTGCCTGCGTCGTTTCCATGCCAGCATGGGAACTGCTGCGTCCAGAAGGAAGAATCTGAGAAACGATGCGATTTCCTCTGTGGCGGCAAAAGTTCGGTGAGTGACACCCGGAGCTCTGGGCTTGGCGGCACATCCAGGGGAAACACTTGTGAAGGTATTTGTGAAGTTATGGTTTGTGACAGCTGTGCCTTCTTGACGAATTATCACTGCGCTATCCCGCGCGCGCTGCTCAGCCTCAATGCGGAGAGGCTGCTCGCGCTTTCCGCACGTCTGCCCTCAGATCTCCATCTGCAGTGATGAAGAGGAGCCCGAGCGTGGGGAAGGCTGTCCTGTAGCTCCTAACGCTGTGTGTTTTCAGGTGTAAATCCGCGGGAGGCGCGTCACGGCTCCTACTGATGTTGTGAATGAGGCATCATTGTGTAATGAAAGTCATGCAGGGGCTCCGAGGGGGCTGCTGGGACATTTTTCCTCAGCTGTGGACCATCACCTGCTGCAAAGACAGTCAACCTTCTCACTATACGTCAATTTAATAACAAAACCAAAAAAAAAAAAGAACGTCTGGACTCATCGACCAGAGCGGACAGCGCTGCTGCCTTCACGCCCCGAGCGGGCTGTCGATTAATCGATGATCGTAATCGATTCTGTCGTTAACAGTGATCACCAGTCCCAGTCAGTTATCTGATATAGCGGGACACAGATGACTGTTCATTTGTTCTGGCACACTGTTTGGCTCCGGTCCAGTCCGTTAGAGCTGTTCCTCACTCCATAAGAGGCGTTCACGGTATGGATTTGACTTATCGCTCACTGTTTTCCAGCTGTTCCAGCTCCGTGCGGGCAAAGTCATCTCCATCCTATATATGTGTCCCAGGCTCAAGCTGCAGCTTCCCCCCTGAAAAGCACGTGCCACCGTGCGCGTGTCTCACATGAGCTGCGGTGTGATCAAATAGAAAATTCAGTGTTTCATTACTTCTCCGATCCACAGCAGGCCCCGGAGTGGGATTCCGTCAATGAATGACCTTGACTTGGACAGACTCCCGGCATCCACACATGTAGGTTGATGTGCTATTACGTCATTCTCTGCGTTACATTCCTTCCTTTCCATTTCACACCCAGTACCAGCAGACTCTTCTTTTGCATGGATTCTGTGTGTGTTCTTGTGTGAGTGTGTGTGTGTGTGTGTGTATGCGTGTGTGTTTGTGTATAGTACCTTAAAATAAGACGAGAATACTTAATGGGAAGTGACTAGAGAGGGGGCCTTGGGCAGAAAGCACTCTATAGGAATATATATACACTCCAATATTATAACTAGTGACGGGGGAAGTCAATAATAAAAGTCATTATCTTCCAATGGCATCCGTCAGTGGGTGGGATATATTACCCAGTGAGTGAACATTTTGTCCCTGAAGTTGATGTGTTGGATCCAGGAAAAATGGGCCAGGGGCCAGATTGTGACGGCTAGATGATTGGGTCAGAGCATCTCCAGAACTGCAGGTCTTGTTGGGTGTTTCCAGTCTGCAGCGGTCGGTTCCTGTCAAACTGGTCTAAGGATTGGTTAGGGCTTGGATCTCCTTTTAAGGAGGGACAACTGGTGAGCCGGCGACTGGGTCATGGGTGCTCAGAGCTCATGAATGCATGCTGGGAGGCTAACCCGTGCTGTCTGATCCCACCGAGGAGAGGAGGTACTGTAGCAGAAATTGCTGGAAAAGTTCCTGCTGGTTCTGATAGAGGGGTGTCAGAACAGTCGGTGCATCGCGGGGTTGTTCTGACAGCAAAACTGGGACTTATACAACATTAGGCAGGTGATAATGTTATGGCTGATCAGTGCATGTGCTATATGTGTGTGTGTGTGTGTGTGTGTGTGTGTGTGTGTGTGTGTGTGTGTGTGTGTGAGAGAGAGGAGCCCATGATTGACTGGCCTGACTGTTGCAGAATTCTCATGGCTCATGGCTCTGCTAACGTTAGCGGCTCTGCTAACGCTAACATTAGCGTCTTGAAACTTGCTGATGATTAAATTTGAAGCGTTTGATGTAGGTCAGTTTTGCTGAACGTTTTCAGGGTTCTTCCTCATCGCTTTATTTTTTGTCCTTGCTGGTGTTACAAATGGCGAGCTTTGTGTTTTCTGGATTTGTCTGGTTTCCTGGTGAGATGTTTAGCTCATGGCTCTCAGCACGTGTACCAGCACCGAATCCCCCTCAGCCTCTGCTCGGCCCATCGCTGATCACATCGAACTAGGCCTCCCGGCGCCGCGCGCCCGATCGATCAATTCACCTTTATGCATTCTCATCTGGAACCGGCTGTGCTAAACGAGGTGAAACAGAACCTGAGGGCTTTGGTCTGTGTCTTCACCGGAACGGCTGAAATGCTATCACACGTCTGACGCTAACGCTAACGCTAACGGCTGAGGACAATTCCTTCATAAACACCCATTAAAATTCACGCATCAATAAAATCCTCATTTATCTGTCTTTCTAGTAATCCGCGCTCCACACGCAGTCACGCCGGAGCGCAAACACACTCTACTCCGTAAAGTTGATTGCTGCGAGATAATGGCCGAGCGCTGACCGCGTGGGAGGAACATCTGAACGATGATAAGCCTCTTTACCTTCACATGACACCATGAATGTGAAGGAAAGCCATCTAAAGGGGGTTTCTTCGCTCTCGTCACGCCGAAATTAAACGCGCAAACAGTCTTCAAACAACCCCGGAGACACGTGGAACTGGGCACGCGGAGTTCTTCCCGTTTAATGTCCATGCGCTGGTTTCTCCTCGCCGGTCTGCGTGAAGGGCAGACTGGACTCAAAGCTGCGCTGTTATAATCCTGCAGGATGAATTCAGTATGCAGCGCCACATCTACAAGATGTTCCCCCAGAGCCATTTATACATGCTTATATTGCATTTATTGAATACGACTGGATTATTATTTAGTCTTCTTTCCTCGCGCTTGCTTTGTTTGTTTTTCATATATTCTGCACATTCTGGAATCATCAAGTGGATTAAATTAGACCAATACATTAAAAAAAAAAAAGATGTGTGTTCTTCAGGGGAAACATCTTGAAGATAACCGGGATGACGTGTTTTAGTTACTGCTACGATCTAAACATATAGTATGAAATCAATTAATCAATTTTAATTAGATGCGCTCAACCTTTTAATAAATGTGCATGTTTTTAGGGAACTATTTGACCGTTATTAGACTTTTTTGCTTGTATCAAGGTCAAAGGTCTTCATATAGCTTTAACATGCCAAAAAAAAATCCGACTTAGCCGACAGGACTTTCTCAATAGCCATGATTCATCGGACTGAATCGGACTCATACACCTGCTGAAGTGTGACAAAAGAAAGAGGAAGAAGCAGCAAACAGACTATTTTACTTCCTCTCCAAATATAATAAGATCAAATGAGCAGTTTGGCCTTGTAGCATAAAACCAGCGGCGCCTGGGTGAAAGTCCTTAAGATGAAATATCCAACATGTCTGCATATATAACAATAAAATCAGCTGCTCCACTGACCCCATGGAGCAGGACCAAGTCCTACTGTTCCAACAGGAATATCTCAGCAGCCATGATTAACGCCTCATCCACGCTGCTCCGTCTGACCTGTGGGGTCCCCCAGGGCTCCGTCCTTGGCCTCTTACTCTTTAGTATATACATGCTGCCCCTGGGTCGTATTATAAACCGGTTCAGTCACATTTTTAAATAAGAAATAGAGACTCAAAATGTGCTCAACCAAACAGTTGAGCAGGAGATTAAAGGGTTAACCCTTTAATTTAAATTTAAAGGCCCTACTGAAGGGTCTTTTGTGCCCCCTTTGTACTAACACACCTCCTTTAACGCATGTTGGCATTAGTGTTAAACAATAGATCCACAAGAGGACAGTGGTGAATAGAAACAAAAATAATCACAGTACAGGAGTTTGTGATAATAGTCATTAATTCAATAATTATCCGTAACCGCTTGTCCTGTTTAGGGTTTAATCATGGCTGCTGAGATATTCCTGCTGGAATAGTAGGACTTGTTCATGCTCCATGGGGTCAGTGGAGCAGCTGATTTTATTGTTATATATGCAGACATGTTGGATATTTCATCTTAAGGACTTTCACCCGGGCGCCGCTGGTTTGATGCTACAAGGCCAAACTGCTCATTTCATCTTATTATATTTGGAGAGGAAGTAAAATAGTCTGTTTGCTGCTTCTTCTTCTTTCTTTTTTTGGTCCAAATTTAATGCGTATGAATCGACTCCAGGAGATCTATCTAGTATGAAGCGTACGTTACTTTATTAGTTCATGTTTTACTCACTAGGAGGAGCCTTTTTAAAAAAAATGAAAAACACTGTTTTCTGGACGTTGCTCAAAAACGATTTCATTGATCATCTTTAAACTGCGTACCCATGCAGACTTTAGTGCAAGGAAGAACTGGATTGATTTGTGGTTTGTATAAGTCCATCCAGACAGTGGGTGGAGCTTGATCCGCCAAAGTTTTTGGACCATAATTTCATAACCTTTGATCCCGTTTAGTCCAAGTTTGATGTATAGAATCGACTAGAGGAGATCTATCTTCTATTCATTGTCTTTCACTCTAATATTCATATTATACTCTCTAGGGGGAACTCAAAAAACACAGTTCTTTTGACAGAACTTTTCAACCTTCTACCCCCGATCCAAATGTCGGAGGTAGAAGTTTCCAGAACGTGGTGCATTTGAATCGAGTCAAGGAGATTTATAACGTAGATATCATATTTTACTCCCGATAGTTCATTTTTTTACTCACTTCCCGGAGCTTTTTTTTTTAACAAAAACGTCCGTGGAGCTAACCTTAAATTTAATTTGAGGAATTCCATCGATGGGAATTGGTTGTACAACGCAGGGGATTGGGGAGTTTTGGGGATTTACCCTTGTAAATACCCCTAGCCTAGTTTAGCCAAGGGACTCAAACCAAACAATATTTAAAGTTTTATTCCGAGATATTTAATGCTAACAATATCTAAATAAAGTAGGTTCTCCCTCAAAGTAAACCAAAAAGAGTTAAAATATGTTGTTTATTCAGTCAGGTTTATTTAATGTTCAGTTTCTACTGAACTAGAAGGATGTTCTTACACAACCAGATGTAGTTTAAATATTTTAAAACTGGGCAGAAAAGCACTTAGAGATTTTTCCTTTTACATTTAATTGAAGTTTAACTCATAGGTTTTTACTGTATGAAGCGAAACACCATCATTAATTTAAACCTTTATTTCGTCATCTCACCAGTTTCTCCTTGCCCTTTTACGGAAAACAACATTCAAGATGTCTGATATTTGAATAAATTATTCCATTAAAATGTGTAATACTCAAATATTACATAAATTGAAAGTGTTTTAATTAGATCTTGGACGGATAGATTTTCCTCGTCGTAAGGATTTAAAGGATTTTTACACCACAGCTCAATCACTTTCACCTTATTTTATAAACTCTTTGTTTTCCACAATGATTTTTGGCCTCGTGTCCGCCGCAAAAAAAACATCCGACTAGATTTGCTATTAACCTCAGCTGGCCTGATTCTGCTGGAGGCGGCATTGAAAAGTTGCTGTGGTCGTTTTCTTGTGTGGAATAGCCCACATACCCAAATAGTTTAGTCCACATCCCTTATTGCTTTGTTACTATATTTGTGATGCACTTAAATAATGCAGGATGTTTTTCAAGTACCTCATCTCCTCCTGTATCCTTGACTCTCCGTCTATTTCGGGATGCGAGACATTTTCTGTAAAGATTACAGTTTTTTTTTGAGACATTACGTTCAATTACCCTGAAAAAAACAGAATTGCTGTCAACTTTTTTGCAAGAACGTTACATAAAATGACAGTAAACAGCAATAAAATCTCAATATTAATATTATATCACGAATATTTGCCATATTTTTACCCTTTTTTACTGTAGAAATGAAAGTGTGCCCTTGTTAAATTCTTAAAAGTTTTTTTTTTCCCCTTTTGCTATAAATTTAAATCTACATATCAGCCAAAGTGTTTTAATGAAGACAGAATAAGACTTTAACGGTGACAACTTGCTGGTGACTTATTATGGTATTTCTCTGTAAATGTTACAAAAAGTCAGTATTTTCACTGTAAAATTCTACATTTCGACAAACTCTGACCATAAATAATCAAATTATTTATAACAATTGTTTTTAAATATAATTATCTGAATCTACTACGATGATAAACTCTTTGGAATTTTACGATTTCTTACAGTTGAATTTGACACTTTCTTACCATTATTTCTACAAACATTTTATTCAGCGCACTGTAAAAAAAACATAATATATATATAATATACAGTAAAATACCAGCAGCTGTGATTTCCATAATTCAGACTATGATGTTAAATTATGTTAAATTACTATGAAAAACAATATAATTTCAACCTGTTGACAGTTTTATAGTTATTTTGCATAAAATGACGGCAAATTAAATAAAAAAACAGACTTTTTATTTAACCTAGTGATCAACATTTCATCAAAAACACAGTCCATATTTTTAGCATCTTGTTACTGTAGAAACAACACTAAACTTTTGATAAATGGTTAAAGGTTTTCTTTAATTTCACATGTAAATATCAGCAAAATCTGTAATTTAAACAGAATAATAATTATGTTAATGACCTACTTGTAATATTATTGTGTATTTTATTTTTATTTTAACAAAACATTCTGTATTTTAACAGTAATATTCAAGGATTTTCCACGTATTCAGACAATAAATAAGAAAATTATTGACTTTTTCTTTCTATCGTTCGAAGGGAAAAATGTCGGGAGTTGCTGGAATTTAAGTCGGGGGATCAGTGACGCTCCTGTGATCCGTCCTCTGGGGACCACCGATGTCGAAACAATCTTTCGCGGTGATCCATCCAATAGTTGTGGAGATGTTTCAGTATTAACCAAAGGGTGGACAGATGTGTGCCGCAATCACGGCTAGAATGATTTGTCATGTTTTTGTCCTGCTGGCGTCGGCGTGCTCGCCATAAAACACTCGTAAAAGTAATTTTGCCCAAGGTCTGATGGATGACTAATTTTGTAAATGAAGTATCTGTAACTGCTAGAGGGCAACAAACAAATAAGAACGACCACGTCCATAACAAAACCTCTAAACCAGTGAAAAGAGGCGCTGAAGTGCCTCAATAATTGTCTTATTTATGGTAGAATCAGACGGGAAATCCGCTCCATCCTCGCTAAAACCTTGCATTATTTTCAGGTCTCAGTTAATCAGCGGCTCCACCTTGAGCGAAGCAGGTTTTTCAATCACCTTCCTCTCCCTCCTCCTGTCCTTCCCCTTCACCTTTTCTCCACCCCCGACTGCGAGGCAGAGCTGTGATGCGTCGTTGTTTGTCAACTCTGACCAATATTTACTCTCGTCGCATTTATTCTTTAATCAAGTGATCTCAATCCTAATCTGCATCACATAAATGTGCAGGAGGAGTTTGAAATTGGATCTCAGCACGGATTATTTGCTGATTTGGACCATGTCCGACTGTCAGTAGATCCAAATCCTGCTGGTTAACGGACCTGGAGTGTCATTTATTTGCCAAATATGTTCTTATGTTCCCATTTACTGTATAATATACTACTATGCCGGCATTTAGGGGAAAATTAAGTATTTATCAGTTCATAACGGTCCTCATTTAACGACGTTTATTATTAATGCTACTATTTTATTCATATTGTTTCTACATCCAACATGCACAGATATCAGATTTATATCTGATATCACATATTTCTCATTCATAAAAATGTTGTTGTCAAATGTCACTCTGCTCATATTCATATCAGTATTACACTTTCACAACTCGTCAGGAATTTATGTAAACATTTTCGTATAAAAGCTCCCCTTAGTTTAACAGAATATAAACTTTTGTATTAAAATATAATATGTAGAATATACGTCCCAACAAGTCTATTCGTATGCACCGGATTTGAACTGTATCGGATCAAAAATCTTTCTGAAATATTTTTTTTTGGGAGATGAAGCTCCCCCTAGTGTTGGAAAATATAGAACCGACCTTTTTCAAAAACAATCCAGTTCTTCCTTGCGCTAAGGTCTTTGTGAGAATAGAATGTGAAAATGTCTCATTGAATGGTTTTTGAGTTATCGCAATAACAGGAAGGATTGGGAGAATTTTCGGGAAAATGAATTTATAGGAAAAAAAAAAAACGGATGTTAAATATTATATAATATATTCTCTCTTAGAGGAAAAAAATATAAGAGTGCTGTGAGCTGGAGTGTGTGGGACTCAGCGCTGTATGTGGTTTGGGTTCTTGCGGTTAGTCGAAGACATTTTAATCAGCATCCTCATCAGGTGCTTCATTCCCACATGTCCCATAATGCATTGCACTTTCAAGGCCACAATTAACATTCCCAAATCCCTTTGGCCCTCAGTACATGCAACAAGCCTCTCAACAGGTTCTCATCACCCCAACTGTGCATTGACGTATGCTTGCGTGTGTGTGTGTGTTTGTTTAGTGTGTGTGTGTGTTTAGTGTGTGTGTGTGTGTTGTGAGACTCAATTCAATTAGACCATCTGAGAGGAAGATTCGATTAAGGGGCATTAAGGGTGAGGAATCTCTTTGCTTGGCAGCCCATTGTTTACAGAGGGGAGGCGCCCGCGGAGACTTTTTCCGACCAATGGAAGAGCTGCCAGCTGAGTGATGGCTTGTTTTCAGCCCTGAGCTGTTGGTCCTCCAAAGATCTACGGCCACAGGGTTGAAGGCCGTCAGAGTCCAGCGGAGAAAAAGGCGTGAGATCATGAGATAATCGACACGGTTGCATGTCCCGCGTAGTAAGAATCCGTGTCACTGCTGTTCAATCAAAACGTATTTAGGGAGTCTGAGTTGTTGAAAATGAAATGTTCGATTTAAGTCATAGATATTTGTCATAGTTTGACTTTCTCAGAGTTTGTGATTCAGAAGGAGCTTGAGATGTAGCTAGTCATGTGTGATACGGTCATTTAAACAGGTCAGAATACATACACAACGCCCACCAAACAGACTTGGTACTTCCACTGGAATCCTTCAAAATAAGAGCACTTAAAATAAAAATGTTTTTAAATCTTTAAAGAAAGAATATTGGAATCGGACGAAATCAGTATGGGCGGGTGAGACTTTACAAAAATCGGTGATCAGTGTTTGGCCAAGAAAATACTTTTATTAACTACTTTTATTACGCCATCTGGTTTTATATCTGGTTTGTTTGAAGACTCTCTTGATAACCTTTTTATGGATTACTGTCTTTTCCACATCCAGCTACTACTAACTATGTGCTTTAATTATAAAGTATATTTTAACTCCCCATTCCATATCCAAAGGTACAACAGGGTACCCCCTGATCAGCCATAACATTATAACTGCTGACAGATGAAGTAAGAATAACAACTGGGAGTAGGTGGAACTGGGTGAGTGCATCTCCAAAACTACAGGTCTTGTTGGGTCACACTGGTATGCAGTGGTTATCTATGTGGTCTCAGCAAGGACAACTGGTGAACTGGTGAAAGGGTCATGGGTGCCCACTGATGTGGACGGCTTTTCTATTTTGTCTGATCCCCCATAAGAGCTACTGTAGTACAAAAGTCTGAAAAAGTTAACACTGGTTCTGATAGAAAGGTGTCAGAACACACTTGATAGGGAAATGAAAATGTGATGTCTGTGATAAACCCATATACTTATATTTATACATAAGACAGCTGAGACTCGTGGAGTTAATTCCTTTTCTTCAAATGATCAGAAGACAAGATTTCTCTTAATCAACACAGTCCTTACATAAGATTAGGAAGGTGGTTATAATGTAACGGCTGACGAGTGTATTATCAAAGACTGCTTCAATCAATTATAACTGCTGGATTTTATTAACCATTAAATGACAATTGTTTTGATGAATCAGGTTTTTAAACAGTTTTCTAAAACAGTCGCATTCTAAACAGGTTCAGTCGCGAGTGTTGAGCTCAACCAAACAGCTGAGCAGGACATCAAAAGGTTAAGTTGAACGATCCGTCTAATAACCTTATCTTAAACAGAACTATATTTAACGTATAATTGAACCGACCTTTACCCACAATCCACGCATACTCGAACTATATCTCCACTTGGAAGAGGACGGAGGATACCGACTGAAATTTTAGACCCGTTGGAACAAATCCTAGCGGTATAAACTTTGAATGGCGTTAGCTCCGAAAGTGTAGGTGCAAAAACTTTTTCATCTGCCTCCATTAAATAACCACAAATCTGAGGAGCCTGAAGGAAAGGACCCTGATCTCACCTGTGGAGCACCTAGTTCTGCATTGCTGTGTCTGAAAACGTCCCAAGAGTTGATTTTAGTACCTGCCTGTCGTTGACGATGCTTTTATGTGTCTCAAGAGTCGTTAGTGGAGTTTGTGGCAGAACGTGTCCTGAGTGGAGTTCTGTGGCGGCGTCTGAGTCCCTCCACTTCTGCGGCGCAAAAGTACCTGTTGAAACGTAAACCCAAAGAAAAGTGAAACATCCTCATAATAAATCAGAACAGATCCAATTTCCAGGTTTAAAGGGGGGTATCAGAGAAACAGACTTTGAGCTACACTTTAAATTGAATTTCAGCATCCTGGCTCCCCCACCCCCCAACATTGAGATTGTCTTCTGCAGAAAGATGGCAGTAACTGAGTCGGTACGGTAAATAACCCAAAATGGTGTTTGTGTTGAAGTGACAAAGGCCATAAGCGTGTCGGATGTTTGCTAGTGAGAGGAAGGAGGGGAGTCACCTCAGGTAAACAGGTTTCACACTGACAGGTAATGTTTTTTCGACCACAGCCACACTAGTGGATTTTATCCATGTGCTTCTTTATTGTTAGAATCATAGTGATGAATGTCTTATATCAATATTCTTCTTATCTCTCACTTCCTGTTTTGTTTTGAAGATAAGTACCACTTATCTCATTTTTGGTTTTCCTTCACTCCTCGTCTTTGTTTTTCCCCCGGCGCGATTGCACTGACTGATATCACAAGTAGCCTGTCGGTTTTCCTTCTTTTCTTTTTTATTAGTATTTAATGTCCCTTTGTGCATCTTGTGGTTAGCAGACCGGGAATAATACCCTTTACCAGACACATTATCGACGTGACTTATGATGCCATTCCTGCTGCTGCATGGGTTCTAAACAGTGTTTCCCTACTTTGGTACTAGGAGCTAAGGCCCCCCAACCCTTAACTCTTACCTAACCCTAAAACTGAGATAATGTATTCTGCTGAAGAAAACAGAAATATGGAATACGAATCAGTAGATCCTGCGTTTTGTGTTCCTGCTTCAGATCTTGAAGAAAAAAGTTGTAAGTTTGATCTGATACCCTCAATGGTGGTGGCTCAGGATTAGCTCAAGTAAGCAGGATTAAAGAAAACCTACTGGCATATGTTTTGCATATTTATGGGTGCAGCACAGGCCAACCATTCAAACTTTGAAAAGATCCAAATCACATAGATACATCAATTCAAATGCACCAAATTTGGTCTAATCGGAATAACCATGAGGAAGTTATGTCCGCAAAAACTGTCCTTTTTGTTAATAAGCTCCCCCTAGTGTATACATGAACTATTAGAGTACATAATGGCATACGCAAGACAGTTTTCCTCAATCGGATTCAAATTCACCAAATTGTGACTAAATTGGACCAACAGTTAGGAAGTAATGATAAAAAAACATTTAAAAAAAAAAAAAAAAAAAGGCTCCCCCTAGTGAGTATAATATGAACTATTAGAGTCCAATGACATATACTCAAGTTAGATCTAAGAACCTTTGGCGATAAAGCTGCCCCTAGTGGTGGAAATATACAACTTTCCTTGCCCAAAGCAATTCAGTTCTTCCTTGCTCTATGTGGGTGTAAAATTTAAACGTAATAGTTTTTAAGTTATCGGGTTAACACGAAGGACATGAGGCGGCTGTGTTTGTGGATTCATAATACCACCGGCTTTTCAGGGATATAATAACATTAATAATATACTTCCTATTATTGTTACGGCCCACCACCTGCAGGGACAGGTGTTGAGTATGGGTTCATTATATGATGGTTGGACACGTAGATGGTCCAAGTCCGGTTTTTGCAGACTGGTCCAAGAGAATGTCACGTTTCTGGTGGGCCTTGAACTGGAGCCAGTGCAGGAGCTGGGGCAGTAACAACTAAATTAAGTTTTACATAACTCCACACATAGCACTGGTACTTGAAACAAACCCCAGGAGATGGGCTGGATGTCCAGGATGACAGGCATCAAGGAGATGAGGGGACACTGACAAGTCCTCGCCTTACCACCACTGTACTGGAGTTCTCCCTAGAGAACATGTGGTTGAGGGGGATTCTTTGACTGTTGTTTGTGTTTATGCAATGCATAGTACTTCAGAGTACCCAGTCTTCTTGGACTCTCTGTCTGGCATCCTGGAAAGGACTCCAAGACTCTGGAGACATAGTTCCGGTGGGGGATTTGAATGCTCACACAATCAGTGATTGAGGAACCTGAAAGGATAATTGGGAGAAAAATACTTACCAATCCGAGACTGTTCTATTAAGGGGTTAGCCACAACAAACCACATATTCGAGTGTAAAGTGGTTCATAAGTGTATCAGGTACCAAACTGCCTTAGACCAAGGGTCGATAATTGAATTGGTAATGACCACCTGGTGATTTGAGTTGACCCAGAGAGGCTGCTGGGCAGACCCGGTAAACCCAAACAAGTAGTGAGGGTGACATTGAAATGTCTGTTGGTGGCTTTTGTCCATCTGGAGAAACTTCTCATGTATCTTAGGTGAGGATGGTGACATGAAATCCGAGCCATAACATGGTTCTGTTGGCTTCATCCGTTCATGGCCTTCAGCATAAACTGGGAATGATTTGAAACTGAGTGCCAGCACCTCCAAATCTGAGCCGAGGTTTGTCTACAGGAAACCAGTGGAGAGTTGAGTTGAGTGACCCGTGGATCCTCGCCCCTACCTTCACCTGTGGTTATGAACTCTTGTAATGCCCAGAAGAATGAGATTGGGTGGATAAATTGAAGTTCCTTCATTGGGTCGGCCTTGGAGACAGTTTGACCCTGGATGAGGACAAGAAACTCCATCAACGGCTCAAGAATAAATAAATGCAAGCACATGGAGGATGTCTGCAGATATCAACACACTCTATTAGCAGGTCATTAGTGATGGATGACATCAGATGATGTGGGATGGTTTGTCCTTCAGAAGGTATTTGGCGCCCAGATTCTTGAGAACCGGGCAGAGATAAGGACGCAGAGCAGCAGCATGATGGGAGTAGATGACGAGAATAATCTTTAAAGAGACTGCGGCCGGATGAAAGGCTATGGATGAAGGTGTTTCCGCCAATGAGTGATGCTCCAAGGCTTTTAGAGCATCAAAGGATTAGGAAAACCTTATGCAGATTCCTCCACTAATGTCTGAGTTATTGCCATCCTCTAACTCTACTGACAACTCCAACAAACTATCTGAGTATCTCTCAAATACTCCGGTCGTCTCCTGGGCCTTCAAATTCAGCGACTCTGTTCAGCCCAGAGAGCCCACCAGCACCACCTCCATAGAAACATCAAAGGAATCAAAGGGAATCTTGAAACTGAGCCCCCAGCTCCGCCCGTAAAGAAACATAAAAGGAAACAAAGGAACAAAAGTAGGAACAGCCACATTGTGACATCACCACTCCAAACGGTGATGTCACAATGAGGTGATCATTTCTGAAATATGACCAAACATACAGTTGTTGCATTTGCAGATTTGCATATTGACACAGAAGAAGAATGGACTAGTTGTCTTTGTGGAGGTGTACACTAAGTCGACTTCTGGTTATTTGACTGATTCTTGTACTTTCCTATCTGGTGAAAAAGACATTTTTGTATTCCACCCGCTTTCAGTGTGAGTCATGCCCTTGAGTCCGCTTGTCTGTTGGCACCGGTGTCTCAAACACTAGACATATTTCTCGCCTGAACTCATCGCTTTAGCTCCCGCCGTGTTCTCCATCTAAGTGGTTTCAGTGCCTAGCCTTAAAAAGAACATGGACGCGCTGAAGTGATGTATTTTTCCCGCTGCAATTTATAACAGTTAATGTCTGACATATGGCAGCGTGACAAAATGTTTCCATGTATCACTTTTGAAGGGTGCTTTGTCACCTTCCTTACCATCCTCCAGAATCTCATCCAGGACCACAAGTTACCCTTAGAGGCTCTGTGAAAGTCAGGGAGCCTTCGTACGTAACTGGTTGGGTTGAGGAAAACATTTGGTGATGTTTGTTATCTCACATGAAGCGAACCCCATGGATGAAGGTCATTTATTCCATTTGCCACTCAGCTTTGACTTGCACCCCTCTTCTTGGAGGTCCCCTTCTGTGCATCTCCTAGAGATGTTAGAAGGTGGGTGAGATGCAGGGGGATGAGCTCAACCGCTGGTATTTGGATGCCACCGGAATGCCGATGAAGGTCATGTGATATAATCAGAAACTAAGGCGTTGCTACATCTTTCTCTATCTTGGAACAAGCGTTTTTTTTTTCCTCTGGGCCCATGAATTTTGAATGTCAGCTTTTGAAAACTAACGTGGGCGAGAACTCAAGACTGCTGAGAAAAACAGACAATTCCATCACAGCTGGGCAAACTCCATTTCCCGAGGAAGATGATGTGACGCGAGATGAAGCCGTAAACGGTCATAGAAGCTAAATGATAGTTGTGATTGCAGATGTCTGTTACGCTTCTTTTCTTTTTTTTTTACCCAATTTCATGAATGAAATGTGAAACGCTGTGATTGTCATTGCAGTGAAATATCGTAGCAAATTTGTATGGGAACATATTTCAGAGCCCCTTTCATCCGGCTCTCCCACGGAATATTTGATGTAATTTAAAATGAATCCAGCAGAGTAACCGTGAACCTCTGCCCTCCATCAGCCCCGTGTAGAGAAGCTCCGGAGAAGCAGAATCTGTTGTAACTTTACTCTCCGTCTCGTTCATCGTCCTGACGGCGCTCCCTGCGACCGCATCCATTCCTTATGGTTTTACTCAGACTTTCATTTTTAATATGCCCCCATTTTTTTCCCCTCTACATTCCTCTGCCTGTCTCCTCTAATCCTGTCTCTCCTCCTCAGACTTTCCCCTCCCCATCTTGTTTCTTTCCCCCAAACCCCCGTCACATGTCTGAGAGCCTGCAGGATGTATCTCATTTCTGCACATCAACGTCCTTTTAATCCTCTTTTTTGAGTCCTCCTAAAATCTTCACCTTTTATTTTGTCTCTTCCCACCTCCTCATACACCTGTGTCCGCGAGCTCTTCCGGTCCCCCATCAAAAGCAGAGATTGCATAAGAGCAACGTTACCGTCCCCGACAGTAAGGTTGTATCCCTGAAGGGTCTCCAATCCCGTGTTGTGATTGAACTCCTCAAATTAAATGTGAAACGAAGTCCCAAAAAGGGTTTTTTCGTACCAAACATCCCCCTAGTGAGTAAAATATGAACAAATCTCGTGAAATATGATATATATAAATATATATATATATACAAGATAGCTCTCCTGAAGTCGATTCATTTGCACCAACTTTGGATTAAATTAGACCAACAGTTAGGAAGTAATGCCTGAAAAAGTTTTTTGTCAAATAAAAACTCCCCCTAGTGAGTAAAGTATGAATAATTAGAATAAAACATGATATAATCATGATAGATCTCCTCAAGTCCATTTATATGGACCATATTTGGACTAAACTGGACCAAAGGTTGAGATAAATCTCCCCTTAGTGTTGGTAATATACATTTGTCCTTTCCCAAAATCAGTCCAGTTCTTCCTCAGACTGAGGTCTATGAAAGCATAAAACTCGAAAACGATCCATGAAATAGTTTTTGAGTTATCACGTAAACACAAGAGATCTCAGGCGGCGGTCGCGGTGATGAAGATTCCATAATGAGAGAGAACACAACCCAGCCACCACTGGGAGTACCTCTAGTGCCGGAACCAAGCCCGGATTAATGGGGAGGCTTGCGTCAGGAAGGGCATCCAATGTAAAACGTATGCCAAATCAATATGCGGAACAAGACGATCCGCCGTGGCGACGCCTAAAGGGAACAACGGAAAGAAGTAGAAGAAGAAGCGAACACAGAAAGTGATTTTGTCTGAGGGATGGAATGAGAGGTGTTTTTTTTCTCTATTTCTAACTCAGTTTCCTCTCATGTATAATGGATGATGTGAGTCTCTTGCACCATTGTTTGTAGATTCTAATCAGGGCGCCCCGCTCTGTTGAATATAAAACAGGAGGGTTCTAATGAAAACGTCTACGAGCCTTGCGGAGCCATCTGCTGATGAGAACACAGACCGCATCTGTCACACTTGCACTCAGAGCGACCGCTTGTTACATAACCCCTTCACACATGCCCACTCCATCTCAACATGCAATAAGTCCTGATCTTCAGACCCTGTCTTGTAGAGTCAAATCTAATATTAAGTGGTGCATAGTCGTACATGGCACATATTCTTATTTATGGGTTCGATAGAAGTTTAATAGTTTGGGTAGGGTCGGTTTGAGGGCCTGCCGGCATTTGGGGTCCATAGATAATTTATAGAATACATGGGCCTACTTATACAGCATGTGAGCCTGAGGCGAGAATATCGTATACAGCATCCGTGTGGCCACACAGCCATGCTTTCAGAGTTCTAGGCGAGAGGAACCAGAACCTCTGGAGGCACCTAGTGTGTTATCATACTGCTTCTGCTACAGGATGAAATTATTATTAATATAACCATAATAATAATAATAATAAGGTTTATTTATAGAGCGCTAAGTAAAATAGCAATTTCAATAGCGATAATAAATCAGCATTCAGTTTTATGTTTCGCAGGATTGAAACATAAAACTGGAAGTGTGGAACTGTTCCGTTCAGTTCAAATATAAGGACCCAAATGCAGACGAGGAGGAAGGGATGCAGTAAAAGTTATTTAATAACACACACTCACAAGGTGGGTTCACATGGACCCCTTCTGATTGAGATTTCATTCTGTTGTTGGGTAGAATAAGCCTTTTCAGAATGACGGTCGGACAAATTAAGGCGTGGATGGGAATATTTCCTGATCACCGCCTGCCCAGTGGCCCACATCACTTTATCCCCGCTGGCATGTAATGGTGCAGAACACAGCAGAGAGTCTGTTTTAATATAAACTCTCAAACACTTATGTGGGAAAGTAATAAAATACTGAACTTTACAAACACCTCAGGAGGCGTGACAGAGGACCGAAGCTGTGAACGGAGTAAAGAGTGCTGGAAAGATTTGAAGGCGCCAATTCTAAGGATAAATACCGCAGCATTAAAAAGTGGATCCTGAAGACCTCCAACTCCAAAAGATCAGATTCCGCGTGGTTTGAGTTGTTTACATTTCCATGAAAAAGGTCGAAAATGAGCAAAAACATTTGACCAGGGTAGAACAGAAGACCAGAGAGGAAGAACCACGAGGAACAGATTTAAAACAGGAAACACAAAAACTAAAGTCATGACCCTTCAAAATAAAGTAAAACAAAAAAAACCGCAAGAAAATACAAGCCCAGGCCTTTAAGTCTATAAAATCACCTAAAAACATTCAAGCAAATATAAATGACTTTGCTGAAGTTTTGCGAAGCCTGATGTTTCTCTCCGCTCTAAGTTTGGCTTCCTCTGTGAGCGCCCAATGATTTGAACGAGGAATCGCTCGCTGCTATGTTTCCATCTTTTGTCTGTGAAAGGATCCACTCCAGGCTGGATCCTTTTTTTTTTTTACCTTCTTGATTTTAGAGTTTAATTAGTTTGGCATTAATGTCCATAAGTCCATTTATGGGACCTGCTCTGGTCAAATAGGGAACATTTTTAGCCTTTTGTGTCTTTGCATCGGCAACAACTGATCAACTTCACCGAGAAGAAAACGAATTGCTAATCGACTTGCAAATATTTCTTGCGAAGAAAAAAGTAATTTTCTTGCATTCTTCATTATCTCTGGCCTTTAAACTTGCAAAGCAGCTTTGTTCACGTAAGTTGTCTCTGGAGAAATCTGGCTGTGGAGAGGACGAAGAGGAACGGAGAGCGGAGAGATAACGAGAGAGAGAGAGAGAGAGAGAGAGAGAGAGAGAGAGGCTGAGGACACATAAACAAACAGAGTTTCAATTTAAAAAAAAAAAAAGATGACACATCAGAAGGATATGGGGGGGGGGATGCTGTTCTCAGTGCACTCTTGCTCTTTCTGTGAGTGAGCGGACGTGTGTGTGTGTGTGTGTGTGTGTGTAAGTGCCTTCCTACTGTGTTGGACAGTTTAATAATTGACGGAGCGACACCCACAGATCCCCCCCTTCATACAGGGATTCTTCTTCCAGCCCTCTGCACCAGCAGAGTGTGTGTCTGCAGAAACCTCTGCTATCCACTGCATCAGGCAAAACCGGCAATTTTGCAAATGCCTGAAGTTTTTTCTTCGGGATAACAAGTACATAAACATAATAAATCAAGGCCTCATTCCTTTTCCAGAGGGTTTTCAAAAAAGCAAAACAAATCTGCTGACTCATAATCGCCTGCGTCTGCCAGATGTCATTAGCCATTAGCTAATTGCGTTAAAAGTCACTTTGAGAAACTGTAAAATAAGTATTGAAAATGAACATGTCAATAAGTAGTAGCTGTTCCTCATCTTCTTCTTCATTAACTTGTAGCGGCTTAGACTACAGCGGGAGTCCGATGTCAAATTCTTACCGGGAGCTGCAGGATTTTCTTTGAATAATAATTTTGGGGGGATGAAAGTGAGTGAGACTCACAAAAAAACAAATACTTACAAATACCAGTGACTCAAAGGTAAACTAAATTACAGTTAATTACCATCTGGATTCTTACATCATTTCAGTTAATAAATGAATAGGTTGTAAGACAGTTTCATCCTCTCATTATATTTTGAATCATTATTAATTATATGCCTGAAAAATCAGGGATATAATGGAGTCATAACACGGATCCTTCGTATTTACACAATCACTCAAAAACTATTTCATGGATCATTTTTAAATTGGCTACCCCCATAGATCGTCAAACGAGGAAGAATGCGTCAAAATTTGCACTAAATATAACTAACGGTTGGGATATTACGGCCGGAAAACTTTGAAAGTGTCTGAAAAAACATTTGTGAAAAGCTTATTTTTCTTAAAAAAATTATGAGAGAATATGAACTATTAGAGTAAAATATGATGTAAAGAGTCTATTCATAAGCACCAAATTTTAACTAGATCAGACCAACGGTTAGCCCGAAAACGTTTGGAGTCCCCTACTGTTGGATATACAACAGACCTTTCCCGAAATCAAGCCAGTTCTTCCTCACACTAATGTCTATGTGGGTATAAAGTTTGAAAATGAGCCGTGAAGTAGTTTTGGAGTTACCGTGTCAACATGAAGGATCCGTGGAGACGGTTGTAGCAGCGATAATGATTCAATAATCATATATATAAATATAAATATATACAGTAGTTCACTCTAAGGCAATAATGTTTCGTAAATACTGGACCCCGGCGCCATACCAGCCGCCCCTCCGCCCTCAGCCATGACGGCGTAGCATGTATCTCCACTACTCATCTCATTAGTACGTCTTTCCACGAGCTGCAAGGTCTCAGGCCACGACCAATTAAGTCAAATTATCTATCTATGTCTCCACGAATTAATGCGATAATTACCTTGTTAACACAGAAAAACACTTCTTTTTATTTATTAAATGAGACTAATACCAAGTCGTTAGTGTAGAAAAGCAAATGTTAAGAGTAGGAAATCCATTTGTTTAAACACCATGAAGAGTTAAGAAGTTATCTATGAATCGTTGTGGTACGATTCTTTCCTGACGGACGACGACAGCGAATGTTTACAGTTGTCTGTCTTTTCACATTTTGCACTCTTGGCACACACCGACGGCGGAAACATTCAAAGGTCGGAGTCGTTTAAGTGCGAGACGTGGCTGAAAGGATATTTACCCGTGAGAACACCAAAGAAGAACCGAAGAGCTGGTGGATATGGAGCTCATAGCATCTTCTTTTTTTTTTATTTTCAGGGTCTTCCTCGGTCGTTACCGTCAAGATTAAGTATTTTTCTCGAAATACAGTTAATCTACTGCAGGTCCGAACATACGATCCGAGCCGGGGAGGAAAAAAACGAGACTTCTCTCGGCTGCAGCTTCACCCGCCGAGAAACAAATTGAGATCACACTGAGAAACAAATTCCAACGCTCCTTAACTCCATCTCCTCCGGCCGTCTCACACTCTGTCTCTCTTTCAGTCCGGGCCGCCTGAAGTGCGAAGATAAAGCAACTGAATCTTAATCTGTGGGTGACAGGGGCCTACAAAAAAGGCAATTAGTTTAATAATTTACAACCGCCTTACCCTCCTCTCCTCTCTCGCCGACCCAACGTCCACCCGTGAATAATGTCATTATGTGTGTCGTGTGTGTGTGTGTGTGTGTGTGTGCGTGTGTGTGTGCGTGTGTGTCCCCACAGAGCAGCTCGAGCATTCGGAGAGTACCTGTCCCATACACATCCTGAAAACAGAAACGGATCAGGTCAGCGTCTCCCGCCCTTTGTCTCTGCTTCTGTATTCAGATGTGGTCTTCAAACCCTCCTCCACCTTCTTCACCTCATCCTCTGTGGTGTGATCATCACTCCATCACTGCGGCAGCTGATAGGAGAAAGAAGCGCCATCCTCTCATGTCCTCCTCTCTTCTGCTTGCTCCTTAGCGCCTTACACTGTAAAAGAAAAAAAAAAGAAGTTACATAGAATTTACGGTAAAATACCGTCAGCTGCGGTTGCCAGAATTTCATCGTAAAAGAAACGACCATGTTTGAGACATTACGTTAAATGTCCGCAAACAAATCTCTTAATAAGGACATTAAAAATTACCAACAAATCTGCAGTATTTCCCAAATACGCGCCGTATTTTCTCTTGTTTCCGTAGAAATTTACTGTAAATTTTAATGTACACAACAGCAAAATCTGTAATTTAGACAGGAAGTTAGTTTATGAAACTTTCACTGGAAAATTACGATTTCAACCGTCTCTGACGATCATCTACTCTTCATCTCTTACTGTAACCATTTGAAAGGTTGTTTTTTTACCGTAATTCTAACGTACAGTTCATTCTGTGTACCGAAACAAGAAGTTACGAATGCGTCTGAATTTAACCTAAATTACTGTTGTTTTTTTTAGGTAATGTCCTTGTTAACAGGTTTACAGTATATCTAGTCTTTCCATGGTATTATCCCATAATACGTTCTACATGGTAACCGTATCTTTGACTGTAAAATTCTGGAAACCGCAGCTGCCGGTATTTTACTGTAAATTACACAGTTTTAGTTTTTTTGTTTTTTTTACAGTTTAATGTGCCTCCTTATTATTTAACGCTCTTATTTGTCTTTCCTACTCTCATACTAGCTCATCTTCTGTGTGAAACATCGGTGGGTCGCGACCCAGAATCACCGAGTGACACGATCGCTACCAGTAACAACAACCGTCAGCAAACTTGCGCCAACGCCGTCAAGTCCTGTGGGGACGACCGTGACCCCGGCCTCGTGAAACCCCCGCTGGCGCCTCCGCCTTCGGTCACCATCTCCTCCAAGCCTAAACAGCTGCCCCTTGAGCGCAGCTTCTCGGTGGAGGAGGACCAGCAGAAGTGCGTGGAGTGCACCCTGCAGCCCGCCCGCGTCTACACCATCACCACCCAGCGCGGTATGCTGATGAGCAGCGGCCGAGGCAGCAAGGAGAGCCTCGAACTGGAAGTCCTCAAGGAGAAGTCGGGGAGAGGCGGGCTGGGATCGAGGGGTGGCCTGACCCAGCCCTCCGCTTCCCCTTCCTCCACCTCCTCGTCGTCTCCAAACCAGTACCAGCAGGCCGGCAGCAGCCGTGGCACCGGCCACCACCACGGCAACCATCACCACAGTAATCATCACCACGGGAACCACCACAGCGTCTCAGGAACAAATGCGCCCTCCGGCAGTGGAGGCAGTAGCGGGGCAGGTGGAAGCAGCAGTAGCAACCAGCAGCAGCAACAGAATTTAAATGCAGCTGGACCCCACTCCCACCACGCATCCCACCACAGCCACCACCACCTGTCCCAACCGCCGCTGCAGACTTCTGTCAGCGCCCACAACATCCGCAGTTGGGTTGAGGGCGGGAAAGGAGAGGCGGAATGCAGCGGGCTGGCCTATGACTCGTGCAGCGGCACCCCCTCACGTAGTCAGGGTTCACTGGATCTGGAGAGCGCGTCCCGAGAGGCAGGCAAGCAGCACCGGCGCCTAGAGCGGATGTGGAGTGTGGACCGGGTGACTGGGCTGGAGAGAGGTGAGAGGGTGGAAGACACAGAAGATGGGAGAGGCGCTGAATTCCAAATGAGGGTGGGATTGGGGTTGGATCGTGAATGGTTTTGATACTGGACCAGAGATGAAACAGCATTTGACTGATATAAAATCACCTGCAGAGAAAAAACACAGAGAACCGGATGATTCTTGTTATTCTAATAGTAGATGTGACATTAAAGGCTCACAAAACGTTACCTGAGATAAAAAATACAGATAACAATGCACCTCCCCTGTGAAACTAATCTTTCACTTCTGTGAAGAAGGTAGAATCTGAATGAAAATGTATGATGAGGCAAAAATTGTTCTCATCACTGACACATTTTTAAGAATGAAAAAACTACATTTCCAATTAAATGTGATGTTATGTCTGAAAAACACAATTTTTCTTTAAAAAAAATAAGCTCCCCCTATTGAATAAAATATGATAGATCTACTCAAGTTCATTCTTATACGCCAAATTTGGACTAAATCTGTGCAACGGTAAAGAAGTTATGTCCAAAAAAGAGTGGTTTTCGTCTAAAAAAAAAGCTCCCCCTAGTGAGTGAAATATGAACTATTAGAGGAAAATAAGAGACATAAAAGATAAATCTCCCTGAGTCGAGTCATATGCATCAAACTCTTACTGAGTCAGACCAATAGTTAGGAAGTTATGTCCGAAAATCAGCCTTTATCCGTAAAAAAGCTCCCCCTAGTGAGTGAAATGTGAACTATGAGCGGATAATATGAGATATAAAAGATGGATCTCCCCGAGTTGAGGCACCAAATTGGGACTAAGTCGGACCTACAGTTGAGAAATGAATCAGTTCAAGTCCAATAAAATGATTGATTCTAATATAACATCAACCCACTGGTTCAAATGTAGTTCCTCTCAGGTCCTTTGAGGGGTTTGAGGGGTTTGATGTTGGATGTGACGTGGTGGTCTGTATTTTGACTCTTCGTCTCCCCGTCTCTCTCCTCCGCTGTCTTCTTCTGTGTGTCTCCCTCTCTCCATTTGTGGAGTGGTGGACTGTAAAGTGCCGTGGCTGGTTTTGTGCCGTCGTGTTTTTTTTTCTCTAATAGTTTCATCAAAACATTTGCCATCGCCAATTTGGCACAAACTGTTTTCCAGTTGTTGTTTTTTTTTTACACTTAACTCTGCAATTATCATTTGTCTTTCTAATTACAGAGGACACTAACTGGTTCCCCAAGGAGAACATGTTCAGCTTTCAGACTGCGACAACAACCATGCAAGCGTGAGTGTCCAGCTCTTCAGCACACCAGTCTTCTGTTAACACTCGGTATGAGTTTGTGGGGCTTCTGGGTTCAAATCCCCCTCTGCAGGCCTGTGTGCGTGGGTTCTTCCTCCCCATAGTCCAAAAACGTACAACAGAGGTGAATTGGTGACTCTAAATTGTCAGTGTGGGTGACTTTCTCTATAGGTGGGTTTACATGGACAGCCCGATTCCGAATAGATTCGGAAAATAAGCCAAATCGGAAAGAAAATTCTGCATATAAACGACCCTTTCCGAAAGAAAAAGTCCTTTCCGAATGAGATTTCATTCCTTTACGAGGAGGTAGTCTACGTCTTTTCATGAAAGTCTTTCCGATATCCAGTCTCTGCATGTAGACACTGTTTCTGAAAACTCTCTGTTTGGGTTGTATCTGGTCATGACCAGCGTCGTGACATAATGTTCGGAGAGTCATTTACTCATCGCAACTTTGAAAGAGCTTAACATAGTTGGACGGTTAGATGGACGAAAAGTCACTTCCGCGCATCCCCTCTTTGTCGTATTCTTTTCCGATTAGATGAGTGGATGCGTGTAAACACCGGGTCGGAAAAGATCGCAGGTCACGTAAACAGACGGCCGACATTGCAATTCAGAAAGGTTTTAATCTGATTGGAGAAAAGCGTCCCATGTAAACCAACCTTTTGGGTCGGCCCCGGACCACCTGTTGGACCACGCCTCTTGCCAAATGTGACCTGGGCTGGGCTCCAGCCCCCACGACCGTGAACTAGATAAGGGGTTACAGATAATGAGTGAGTGAATGTTTTTTCTCAGAGATCGGTCTGCTGTGTAGACAACCAGAGAGGATAATACCGGCCCTTTTGGCTAGTTTTAGTCCATTAACTACAAATTGCATATTTCACATTGATGCAAAGCCTTTTCAAAACATGCCACCGGATTTTAGAGGGATTTTCTACCTCAGCGCCGGTATTGATTCTGACTTCAGTGAGCTTTAAAAGTCATCTCACCTAAGCTTTAAAGGAGGACAATCTATCTTAATCAATGGTTTCCCTTTCTGTTTGGGTGGGGGTGGTTAGGGGTCAAGTAAGGAATTCAAATCTATTTGTATGGAAAGTTTATCCTGTTGGTGATCTGATGTCTGACATTCCATTGCTCGGTGCTGAACAACAACCGCGAGTCCAATCCATTACTCACCGCTCCCGAAGAATTCAGGTCTAGCTGATTATGTTTTTGCGTTTTACTTTCCCTAGCACTGTTGATCATTGAAATAGAACTGATAAGTTGTTTACTCACACAAGTTCCAGTATTTGAACCGTGGATTTTTCCTACTGTAGTGAAAGAAACCATTGCAGATAATTAGAGACTGCAGCCTTACTAGCAGCAAATGTTTGCATCAGAAGCTACACATGCTGGCGGTGGCTGATGTTCAGCATCTTCATTTAGGGTTCTCACATAATCATATTTGCTAATGACACTAACACCAATCATAACATCTTGCTTGAGGCAGCAGCTCACACCCAACCAGAAGGAGACAGTCCACTGTTTGCCTGGCATAGAACCATGGCCTCAGATTTGGAGGTGCTGACTCTCATACCAGGTGCTTCACAGTCAGCCGATAGACTAACAGAACCACATCATCTGCAAACAGTAGAGATGCAATTCTCAGCTCCGTAACCGGACACGCGCCTCACCTCGACTCCACCTTGAGATTCTGTCCATGAATATCAAGAACAGAATCGGAGACAAAGGACTACCTTTGCGGAGTCCAACACTCACGGAAAACGAGTCTGACTTTCTGCCGAGGATACTGAAGTGATTCTCACTTCGGTTGTTTAGGGACCCGATGGCTCCTAGAAATGGTCCAAGTACCCTATTCTCTTGCAGTACCTTCCTCTGAACTCCAGTTGGACACGGTCATAGGCTTTGTCCAAATCCACAAAACACATGTAGACTGGATGGGCATATTCCCATGACCCCACAAGCAAGCCTGAGTTAAGATTTGGTCATGGTTCAGTGATGGGTCCCTGACTCCCGCTTTGTTCCTCCTGAGATGGAGGTTCGACAATCAGCATCAGCAGTAATGCAATTCCAGCCAGTTGAGGTGGTACGGACATCTGAATGGGACGCCATGTGGAGGTTTTTCAGGCACGTCCAACTCATAGGGGACCCCGATCCCACTGGAGGGTACATTAATGTGATCTGGCCTTGGAAGGCCCCGGAATCCCCTGGGATGAGCTGGAGAGTGTCGCTGTGGCAAAGGACATCTGGAATGCGCTTCTGAGCCTGCCTGAAACGCGGTAGAAAATGGATGGATGGATGGATAATCCACGATGTTCAGACCAATAGACGGACAGTATAATTCTCCACGAAAAGATGACTCCAATAATGAAGCAGTGGAAATGCGGAAGCTGTGATTGGAATTCCACATTTCTGTTTCATCTGGTTGATTTATACAGAAAAGATTGGCGTGTCTCTAAAGATTCTATTCCAGGTTAGCACAGATCATATATAGATTAGATAGATATAATAGATCTAAGCCAGTTAGACTGTACTGGTATTGTCATCCCCAGAGGTATGCTGCCAGCGTGATTGAAATTCCACGCTTTAAATAGAGATATGCAGAAAATGTCAGCTGAACGCAGTGCATAACGAAGTTCATGGGACAAAAACATGCAAAACAGCCATTACCTGGATTATAACAACAAGTTATAACCCCTTTGATGACGCAAGCAATATGTACTAACATAGAAACTGCCTGGTGAGAAAAGAAATATTAAATAAATAAGCACATAATAACTTGATTTAAGTGGATATCAGCTTGTACACACGTTTGTGAGAATCGGAGACCCGCTGCTGTAGAAGACATCTAAATCGTCTCGACCAATTCTCCTCAAAAACGTAGATTCAGCTTCCAGCCATCTGCTTCTGTCTGTCTGTCTTTTCATCTGCTTTGAACCGAATCTTTAGTAGTCTCCTGTCGCCTTCCACCTTTCATGGTGTAATTTAATGCTTGTTAGACCAAGTTCAGAACACAGACTTAGACTCAGGCGGTGTACGGCACCGGCAGATCACTCGGCCCAATTACACGCCGTAAAAGCAGGAGCAATAATAAGGCATTGGAAGAAAATTTGAAATAATTGAAGTGGAAGGTTACCACTGTCTGTGTATCTGTCTGTACTGACTTCATTCTGGGGTCTGGTGCATGGGAGACGACTCGTCTAGTCAGGCTTTTATTCATAGAGGTGAACTATGGCACAGATTTTTCTGACTCGTTACTCACTGATGCATTAACTGTGTTTTGTTGTTGTTGTTGTTTTTTTATCTCCTCTCTCCTCCCCATGCAAACTAATCGTGGAACGCTCAAACAGGATATCGTAAGTATGCTTACATGCCTGCTTCCTGTGTAGTTTTTTTTTTTTAATAACCTTTAAACTGCAGAGCAGCGGTCAGAACACTCATACCTACCACTGAACCCAAAGCCTTAAGGGTTTGTTGTTCCGGTTACTCTGGGTTTTACAGGAAAGCTAAGAAAGCTCACATTCAAAATGATACCGGATTTTCACAAATAATAAATGTAAATATAATCTACATAATCAATATTCATTTTTTCATTTATTATTCGGTTCTAAAATTGTATTTCTTAATTTATTTATTTTTGCCCTTTGATGTCCTCAAAATGAAAAAAACAAAACAATGTAAAATAATTTATTTGCATTTTTTTTCTCTCTTAGGGGCGTTTCTTTTTATTTAATATCTTCGACACTCACATTTACTATAAAAGGACAAATTGTTTGGTCAAGAATGTTTTTAAACAATATTTAAGAAAATCAGACTTAGAAGATTATTTCAGGATGAAATTTTGTATGTCATGGAAAACAGGACTAACAGTAAATTAGCTTAGCTCTAAATTAGCTCCTCAGATGCTTTTATATGGCAAAAAAAAAATCCTCCTGGCCTTTTCATATTGCTAAAAGGGGGGTGACCCCGTGACACGTATGGTGTCCCCCAAGGCTCCATACTTGGCCCCTTGTTCTTTAGCATTTCCAAGCTTCCATAAGGTCATATTATAAACAAGTTCAGAAACATTTTTCATTAAGAAATAGTGCCACAGAATGTGCTCAACCAGACAGTTGAGCAGGACATTAAGGAGTTTTTAAATCAATGCGAGAAAAAAAAGGGGGGAAAAAGCCACAGAGGCGAAAATTGGGTTGTAGGATTTCCGTGAATTAGCTGGGATGAAGTCCAGTTTAAGCCACTGCGGTTGCACCGCTGTCATTCTGCCAAGCCCGAGTCGGGAAAATATCTGTCTTTGTGTTGGCTGACGTACAGACTGTCATCTTGCTCCTGGTTTGGCACCAACACACACCCTCACAAAGGACAAAGTAATAGATGGCGTTAGATTTCCGTGGCAGATCCTCCTGCCAGTCGTCGCCAACCGTCGCTAAATCTGTGGCTGCTGATTTTAGACGTGTTTGGAAACTGGCTCTGGAGATTTATCCAATAACAAGTGTTCATCCTGCTAATATGTGATCTCTAGTATCTAAAAATGTTTAATTAGTATGTATTATTTATAAAGAGTGTACCTCTAAAAATAAGTTAGTGTTTAGCTATTCATTCGCTACGTCGTTAATCAGATAGATTAAAATCCAGTTTAATATTTATGGAATTTAAATCACTGACTTATTTCAAATTAACTTTCGGATCTAGATGAAGCAACATATAAATGAATAACACTTTATCTATAGTGAAGCCCTGACACCCAACAAGCCAAAATTTGCAGTTTTTCAACCGAGCTAACGTCCCGCTGCTAGCTTAAAGTAAATGTTGAGAGGTCTATTCAAAATTTTGCAATAATTAAATAACACAAAGCATTACATTTTTTGTCAGTAACTTTCAAGACCCACCCTAACCGGACAGTTTACATTGGGATGATGTCACAAACATAAAAACAGGTTTGGCTCTGTGGAGGTTCTATAGCTATAAACCCTTCATGAACTAGAATGGAACTCTATAGAGCACTAACATCTTCCAAAGCCCAAGAATCCCCTTCCCAAATCCAAAATCTAATAATCCAGAATACCTGTTATAAAAGCATTTCTGAATCTGATGGATTTTTATTTGCATACACTGTCATTTTTAATTATTTTCACTTCAGTTAACCTGCTTAAATTAATATATGACCCAGTAGCAGCAGGTGTATGCTAATCAACAGGGGGCCACGGATGGAGCCCTGGGGGACACCGCGGGTCAAAGGGGCCACTGGGGAGGAGGCATTTAGGCTATTGACAAAGTCCTGTTCAATAAGTAGGATTTTTACAAATACCTCCCATGTATTGAATCATGGAAGGACTCACTAAACAGAATTATGTAACTCGATACAACCAAAAAAGTCCAATACGGGTCAAATAGCTTTTTCTAAAAACTTGCTTTACTAAACGGTTGAGACAATTTTACTAAAGCTGACTATTTTCCACGAAAGTCACATTTCGTTTTACTGTTTAAAAACATGCCGGACCAAACCATTTTTCATTTTATGCTAAATTTCAACTTTTTCTTGGAGATGACATTAAATGCTTAAGTATTCCTTTTTTTTTTCTTCTTTTTTTTTAAAGTTAAGATCCATAATTCCCTGAGAAATTAAAAAAATAATTCTTGCAGTATTACTAAAAGTAAATGAAAAAAAAACAAAAAAAAACTGGATTGGCCCTTTATTCACACAAAAATCGATTTGGGTCTATTCTAGTCCAAGTCCCGTCATGTTTTTTGCGAATATATAATGAATACGAGAAACATGGGCTCAAACATAACCTCCACTGATGGAAATAATCAGCAATGATATAAAAACAAAAAACAAGGAGTGTTTTTTGACCTTGTCAATCCTTGAAACATTGAGTGTTTGAATAAAAAGTCGATACGAGGCTTCGGTCTGAACTTCAGAGGGTTTAATGTTCCCTCTGTTCAACCCTTTCTTCTCATATTCCGTCATTTTCAAATGGATAACATTTCCATTGTGATCAGTAAAGTACCTTAGTTTGTATAAAGCCCACAGAACCCGCCCCGGTGCTGTGAATTCTAATAGCTCGCTAAATGGGTATTCAGATTTTGCCCATTCAGATTCTGATTTTGGGAGAATCTTTTTCATTTAAGGCATTCCGCCTTAAATGAAAAATAAGGCGGATTATTATTTCCCATTTTCATGCTACTTTCCACTATTCACACAGAGTCAATGTTCTCTCAACCCCCCCGCCCGAAAAAAGAAAGCCAAAAAAGTAAAGGAAGAAAACAGTTTTTCAGTTTGGTTGGAGAGGTTCTGGCTCTGGTTCTGTTTCTGCTGTGGACAAATTCTAACTAGCCTCACAGGACTGTGGTCTCACACCTCCCCCTCGTTAATGATGGTGACACAACACACACATCAACAGTGATGCATTTCACAGCGTGTTTTTGCACTTTGTCACGTTACAGTCCAACTTGAGGCCCAGTTGGTTCAACTTTCTGCTAGACCCAGAAAGTTTCACCGACTTCCTTGGTAACTTCCCCGTCTTCGCTCCTCTCCCCCCCCCCCAGCGCTGGATTCCGTATAATAAATATGTACATGAAAAAGGAAGTACGGGGCGACGATGGGAAGCGTTTCGCCCCACGAAACGCTGTAAGCGGAGCTGAGCGTTTTTCAGCTCCGCTCAAAACTCTGCTCACAATCCTTCCTGAATCAAGATGTTGAAATTGTGCATGACGATTAAACCGGCGCTGATCGAGGAATGGTTCTGAGAAAGTCTCTCCCTTTGAAAAACACGCCCCAAGTGGATCGACTGAAAAGACAGATGAGGTCAAGCAAAATGTCTCTCTTAGAAGATGGATTAAAACTCATGCAGACCTGCACATTTGTTGCAGGCGGCGGGGGGGGGGAATAACATTTCAGCTGGTGATGCGATTTAGCTTTCTGGTCTTTGTAGCAGCTGCTTCCCTACGAAAGCCCGCCTCACGCAGCCCAGTCGGCCCCGCAGCTACACGCATCAGCCTCCCTGCGCCCTCATTCCCCCGCGCTGCACCAGCATTCGCCCTCGCTCATCCTGTTAATGCTGTGCCGCGTCCCTGGCAGGGCTTCTCAGGGATTTTTGCACATGAAAAATAAAAACGGGAGCAAGAATTTGCCAAAAGTCGTTCTGAGGTATGACACATCCCCCCCCCGCCGCCGCCGCCGCCGCCAGGTTCAGCTCTGCTGGAGAGATTCTTTTTGCACCTTTCATGTATGTATTGCCATTGTTGCTTATTTACACGCTAAGCCAAAGAGTCACATTCTGGCGCTTGCGAGGTGTAAGAAAAAAAGGTTCTGCTGACAGGATGCCAGGCTGGAACCCTCGCTTCTAGGCCAAACACAGAGGATCCTATTTTTAGTCCTGAGATCAAAACGGGTAAAACCTTGTGGGTTCTAGTCAGCTGGATTAACCACGCTGATTACAAACTTAACCTGATCGCTAACATGTGGCCCGGATCTGGGTCCTGTGTGTCGGATGTTACCCCGGCCCCATCCTGCATATTGTGTCCTCTGATTTGGTTTTTATGTTTGGGTCCTGCGTCTTGTGTTAGCCTAGCCCAGTCCTACACTTTGGGTCCTGCGTCTTGTGTTAGCCTAGCCAAGTCCTACACTTTTGGTACTGTGTCTGGTGTTAGCGTAGCACAGTCCTTTTGTAAGAAAGTTTTTTAAATAGTTGGATATTTTACGGACAAACCCTCCGGTTGCTATGTTACTGCAGCATTACATCGCAAATCTTTCAACATCGTATTGAGAGAACCGGCTGAATTTTCTTCTCCGACAGTCAAAGAAGTCTTTGAGAAAAACTCGTAAACGGAAGGCGAGACTCTGTAACACCCGCAGGAGTAATGACATCCCTAACGAGTTCAGAAACGGTCCCACTCAGGCCCAGATGCTCCGTCAGCCAGGAGCAGATGGTGGATGTGACGCGTGGCGGTCCATCTCAGTCCCTTTGACATAACGGTGTCATCCGTCTGCCGTGTCAGAACATTACCATCGCCTGTTATTTCATCAAAATGACTCATTTGCGCAGGAGGAGAAAACAACACGCAACAAAGTTTCCACAAAACTCTGCCTAGAACTTTTTCCAGTGAAGGAGAATTCTGAAACCACCTGACAGAAAGGAAAGATTAAATCTTATCACACTAAAGCCACGGTCAACCAAAAGCAGGGGACTTCAAAGAAAAAGAAATTCCTTTTATTCTTTTACTCTCTCAAATATTGTTTGATTATCAGGATATTCAGGAGAGTTATCTTAAAGTCATACACCCATACACAGAAATGAAAAACAAAAATTTAAATCCCTGTTGGCTGAACTCATGAAACCTGAGATTTGGTTTTAGAGGAAGTCTTTGCTCCTTGCTCTTACATCTCTGTCCAACCACACTGTGAAAAAAAAAAACAACAGAAAGCTTTTTCTTTCCGCTGAGCCTTGGAGCTGCCGGCCCAAGATTTGTTTTCATCTATTTTTTTTTTTTTTCTATTTTCAAACTGGACCACAGACTTTTAGAAAGTGATAAAAAACCTTTCTGATATAAATGCATGTTTTAACTTTTAACTTCCTGTTTAAAACATTTAACAGGAAGTGACTCTGTTTACTAAGAGTGAGAGCAGAAGATGATCCTCGCCACACTTAGAGAAGAACAGAGCGATCTCCGATGGACTCGTCTTCATTAAAACATGGAGAGTACACTCCGATGTCAGGCGTCCTTCTTTGTCCCGCTTTACGATTTTTAAACCATGACTCTGGCTTTCGTGGTATTTTAGAGTCTGACTTGACTTGAACTTGACATTTTTCTCTTAGCTTTATGCAAATGTTACGGTTACGGTAAAAATGCAGGAAACAAATGCAGACATTCAGGCAAAAAATGTTTCTCAGTCCTGAAACAAAGACTGAAAACCCAAAAAGCTAAAAAAAAAACAACCTCTAGCTAGTGGTAATGGATTTCTAACTAGCCTACCTCCAATCTAATAAGTAGCATTAGCTCATGCTAGTGTAACTCCAATTCTGCAATTGGCATCAGTTTTGGAAAGCTTGAGGAATTGGGGAAATTCTTGTTATATCAACCTCTACCTATCCTTTAATATGTCGATAACTGATTATGTAAAGAAGATTTATCTTTAGGGCATTTTAAGGAAAAAACAGTCGCCACTGAAACCCATTAAAACGCTTTTATTTTTTATCCAACTGTCATCAGAGAAACTAATCATGTATTCCATGTGTTGGGCTTTTATTCTGGAATCTTCTGGAAAAATCTGAATCAATTAAATCACTTAGTTTAGGAAAATTTCGTCCAAATTCCTCCATTAGTTTCTGAGTTATTGTCTTTCTCTAAAATCTACCAACGAACTCTTTCAGCATCTCTCAAATACTCCGGAACCCTTTGACCTCATTTTGCGCTTTCCACTTCTGTGTTCCCGCTCATAATTAATTAGACCACTTTATTCAGGGTGCTTTTTGGTGACGAAGGTCACCTAAATAATGTGATCTCTCATAGGAATGAAGAACGTAGTAGCAGAAAACTCAGCACTGAGAAAACGGAGGGTCATTGAACACAACACGGTGATGTAACGGCTGAACGCGCTCAACTAGATCGTTTTATTTACGAAAACTTCATAAATAATTGTTCATTGATTTGAGTTATAAATCTACCCTAAACCCCTACAAACTCTTTCAGTACCTCTGAAATACTCTGGGACCGTTCACGTCTCTGCTCAGAGCGCTGAGCCCTTTTTTTTTTCTCCTTCCGTCACAACGACTTCCAGGACAAAATGTTCACTTGCTGCCAGACATATCCCATCCACTCATGGGCGCCATCCTAACCAGATAATAAACGTTATTTTTGATTTCACCAATGAGTAGGTATAAATCCCGTCTAATGCATCTGGTCCGAAATGCCAAGTGCTTAAACAAAAATTACAAAGACTTTTTAATGATAGTTCCATTTTCACTAAACCTCAGGCTGAAAGAGAAGAAGAAGGAAACCGATCAAAGATTTTTACAGAAAAATGCTGCAGATGTGATCCATTAGTATTCAAATGAACTGTCTGTAAATATTACTTTTTAAATATCAGTCTTTAGGGGATGTTGATTTATTTAAAATGTGTCAAGGAAGAGGATTAGGGCAACATATGGCGATGTTGAATTACTGTGGTGGAATTCTGACTTTATTTCTCAGAATTCTGACTTTAAACTCAAAATTCTGACTTTGAACTCAGAAGTCTGACTTTAGACTCAGAGTTCCGACTTTAAGCTATATATGTCCAATTTATTATTATTATTATTATTTAAACTCAGAATTCTGACTTTTTTCTCAGAATTCTGACTTCAGACCTAGAATTCCGTCTTTAAACTCAGAAGTCCGACTTTAGACTCAGAATTCCGTCTTTAAACTCAGAATTCTGACTTTTTTTCCTCAAAATTCTTAATATTTTTCCCCAGAATTACATCTTTAACTCAGAATTCCAACTTTACTCTCAAAATTGGGCTACATGCTCATTTTTGGGGGAGTTTGAAGTTAGATTTCTGAGTTTAAAGTCAGAATTCTGAGAATAAAGTCAGAATCCCGCATGAATCAATCCTTGCACAATCCTTGCATGATGTTTCTAGTTAACTGCCGTCAACATCTTGAATGGAGGTAGAACCAGGACACGGAGACTCCATGGACCTTTTTTTCCAGCTTTGATGTTACTCCTCCACCACCAGATCAAAATGGACCCACTCCCACTTGCTCAGGCTCAAAGGCCACATGCAGAGATCATTAATCATGAGTGTTGACTGTGTGTTGGTGTGACATGGGAGCGAGGCAGACGGATTTTAAAGGATGTTTATCCGAGACTCTTGCATAGAACATCAAGATCAGTCACAGAAACAAAAAAGGAAAAAAAAAATCCAAATTATGAGAAAGTATTGGCTCCACTCCTGATTCCCTCCAGTTTGGGGGATAACTCCTACTAAAGTGTGGTGGAACTTCAAAATATAAATACTTAAAAAGGCAATCTGAGTAAACACAAAATGTAAATTTTCATGCAATACAGAATAAAAGCTTTTAACAATCAAATTACATCAGTATGTGGTTGGAGGTGGTGTAGATTACCACTAGGACCCGTTCAGTCAAATCATCACGTTAACGGAGCATTCTTAGGACAATGGCGTGGGCTCGTAGATCTCACCAGTGGCACGCTATGCCCAAATCAAAAGAAATTCCCAGAAGTAATGACGAAGAAGGCGACTGAGATAAATGGGTCAGTCTAGGAAAGGTTGCAAAGCCGTATCTACGGATCCAGACTCATTATTTACAGACTTGGAACAATAGTGAATCTTCCCAGAAGTCTCCAGCCTTCCATTTCCTGACCAGGGCTCTATTATTCCAAAGACAATGGGGGAAGAAAAAAAAAAGTCATGCAGTGGAGACTGGCGAGGTTAAAGCCTCTTCTGAATAAACTTTCTCTTTATTCTCAAACGTTCTACGGACTGAGGAGTCAAACATCGAACTGTTTGGAAGACAAGGGTTCCGTTACATTGGACAGAAACACTAACAGGTTTTTCAGAAAAACAATTATCTCAAGTAGAAGAGTAAAAGTAAGCAAGTGGAATTAAAGTTTTGGATTGTCTACTCAAAGTCTGAATTTGGACGCCATTGAGATACTTTGGCAGGAACTAAAAAGAGCAGCTCATGTTCACAAACACTCCAAAAATGGATATAAATCTCATATAATGTTACATATGTATGTATCATCATACTCTATTCTAATATTAAATATTTTTCTACCAAAGTCGAGCTTTTTTATGAAAAACTATTTTTGTCAGACCATAGCTTCACATTAAATGTATGTCGCTTGTACAACCCAGGGGATTGGGGGCTTTTCGGTGATATGCGCTTGCTGTCGGGGACGACACTATGGACCTAGTTTTAAACACTGTTTGAAGATCGGACACAACTAAGCATAACTAAGCCTTATATTTTCTTTATGACACACTGATAAATGGTTTTAAAGTTGGACGCGGTCATGTGATGCCGTTATAAAGGACACTCGCAAACCCTTTTCTACGATGCGGAGGCTAACACAGAGACCTGCAAATGTTATGCAAAGAAATACTACCTCAACGTGTTTGTAGCCAGGTACGCACCATGACACAGCATTTTCTATGATCGTTGAGATATTTCGTCATAAGTTATTGTTAAGCAACAGCTGAAAAAAAGAGATTCCTCCATTAACCTAAGTCTCAGTTATCGCCGGCCTCTAAATCCACCCACAACTCCAACAAACACTCTATATAGTATTTTTGTGTCTCTCAAATACTCTGTAGCCGCTCTTCTCCTGCGCCTTCCACTTCAGCCGCTCTGTTCAGCCCGCTGGGCCCACAAAGGAACATCAAAGGAATGAATGGGACTCTTGAGACTGAGCCCCCAGCTCCAGGGCTGAGTCACCCTGGAGCTGATTGCTCACAATCAAACGCACAGGAGTGAAAACATAACCTCCTCGGCCGCCGTATTAACAAATAGTCGTTTAGTCTTTGGATAAATAGCATATTTTCCAGGTGTATAAACCAGACGAATGAAATGTAACTTCTTATAAGTCGGCCCCACAACAATTACAAGCTTCTTCTCCATCAGGTGGGCATCAAAGTTTTGCTCCAGAGTTTCTCCTGATGTCAGCAGTTGACTCTTTATTACAGAAAAGAAAAAAAGTGTCTTTTGTGCTTAGTGTATTTTACATGGAGGTAATAATTTGGCCGTCCCGCCCCCTGACGGATCCTGGAATCTCCTTCAGGGTCAAAGCACTGGTGTGGGATTGATCATGATGCAGGTGCTTTTCTTTTCATGCCCACGCTGTTCCTGTGTGGAACTGTTTTCCACTCACTTTGACAACAAGATGTGTATATTTATCTATAATTATCTCTTTTTTAAAGTCGATGCAGAAGATTGACGCCAAACTCTCCTCCTTTGTGTCCTGCCTGGCATTATTTGCCACCCACCCCTCCCTCCCTCTTCCTCTGTCTTCTTCTTTTTACGTCTCACTTCTTCCCCTGTCCTCTGCTCTGCCTCCCCGGCTTTCAATTCTCTACCCACAGGAACTTCCGGAAACATCTTCGGATGGTGGGCAGCAGAAGGATTAAAGCACAGAGTGAGTCAGCGCTGTGTGTGTGTGTGTGTGTGTGTGGTTGATGTTTGCTCAAATTGGCATTGATGTTGTTCACCCCTTCATCATCACCACTTTTTTTGTTTTTTCCTCTCTGTTCTTCTGGTGTCTTTTTTGCATGTGTGTGTGCCGGCGATTGCTTCGCTGGGATTTTGTAAACCTCCGCTGCATTTCCCTCAAGATCACAGTTTGTGCATCGGTGTGTTTGGCGAGGCGGCGACGTGAGTCCGTGCTTGTGTGTGTATTGGTGTGTGATGTGTGTGTGTGTGTGGGCTGCAGGTGGTCGTTTCCTGTCGCATCGCTTTTATTGTGCAGAGTTTTATCGGTTTGGATAGTTGCAAAGGTTGAAGACAAGGACACTAAACGTGAAATGGAGTATTTATTGGTGATGACGGCAGAGTGCGGCTCTGCATGAATTTCAATGTTAGTCTTTAAAGACACGGATAAAGGAAGCCCAACTGTGGGTTCAGTGATGATGTGAGTTCTGTAATCTATCAGCTTGTTCCCTGTTTTCACCTTGAAATGAAAAGAAGGTCACTAACCAAGATATAAACTTCAGTTTTTGACTTCCTATACTGACCGCGACTAAAATGCTGAGTCAGCAAGTTTTGGCGCAACCTGCTATTCAAGTCCAAATCACAACAAAATTTTATCACTTGACCTTAATCTTTATTCTGCAGAGCATGAGTTCTTGTAGTTAAAAAATAATAAATACAAGATAGATCTCCTTGAGTCCATTCATTTGCATCAATTATGGACTAAATGGGACCAAAGGCTTAGGAAGTTAAGTCTTAAAAACAGTGTTTTTTGTGAGAGAAACTCCCCCTAGTGAGCAAAAAATGAACTATTAGAGTAAAATACTACATATGAAAGATCGTGAATTGAAATTCCCCAAATTTGGACTAAATCAGACCGATTGAGAAATTATGGCTCGAAAACATTTGGAGCTCCACCTAGTGTCAGAAAATATTCAACCGACCATACCTAAAATCAATCCAGTTCTTCCTCGCACTAAGGTCTATGCAGCTATAGAATTTGAAAGTGATCCATGAAATATTTTTTGGAGTTATTTGCTTTAAAAAAAAAAAGAAGAATATTTTGCGTATGAATATGTCAAGTGTCTAAAAGTAAATGTTAAGTGATTTGAAAAAAAATTACCAGTTTTTGTGTTTGTAATGTTGCACTGTAAAAGAAAGAAAAAAAAGAAGTCATTTCCTGATGTGTATTCAAACAGCACATATATAAAATATAAAATATACTTAATATATATATATATGTAAAATATACTGCAGTAATTTACTGTGTATTGAGTGAGCAGTAGTAGTAAATCACAATAATTCTCACAATAATTCTAGTGATAGAGTTTTACATTGACTTAATGACTACTATGTAAAATGATTTAATTTACGGTAAATGACTGGCTACTTGCTGCCAGTAAATTACTGTTATTTATTTCAAAAAGCTTTACTGACTTGCTGCCTTTTAAAACTGTGATTTATTTTACAGTAAATGACTGACTACTTGCCCTCAGTTAATTACTGTTATTTATTTTACAGTAACTTACCTGCTTCTTCCTGCCAAGAACGTACTGTGATTTATTTTACAGTAATGTACTGACTACTTGCGGCCAGTAAATTCCTATAATTAATTTGACAGTAAGTTACTGACTGCTTGCTACCGGTTAATTGCTTTACAATAAGTTATTAGTCACTCTCTGCTTGTTAATTACTTTGGTTTTTTTTTTACCGTAACTCACTGATTACAAGCTACCAGTTAATTACTTTCATTTTACAGTAACTTTCTGACTACTTGCTGACAGTCTATTAGTCATTTTACAGTAACTTACTGACTACTTGCTGACAGTCCAATAATAATTTTACAGTAACTTACTGACTACCTGCTGACAGTCTAATAGTCATATCACAGTAACTTCCTGACAGTTGTTGATTTTGACAGTAAGCTTTTTACAGTCTTGGATTGGACAATCTGTCACAGGACGAAGGCGAGGCTCACAGTTGAATTTGTTTTAGTGTTAAAACTACATGTAGGATGTTTCGGTCCTTGTGAAGAGACAGCGGTCCTGGAGAAGAGGATCCATCAGTCTACAAAGGCCTGCTAAATGTCCTTGAATTAACCCGTGGATTAACCGTGTCTAAACACTTTCCACTCGTCTCCAAATTATTCAGAGGACTCAGAGATTCCTGTTCAAAGCCGGTCTGTGTCCCAAGACGCTCCGGCTCTTTGAGAATCAGGAAGCGTCCTCGGGGTCAGAGTTGAAGACCACCGGTCGAAGGAAAACTCTTTCCCTGTGTCTGACGGTTTGTCCGTGTGGGACGTTTGTTCGTGCCGAGGCGTGATGGCCGTGTGTGTTCTTGTGGCGATGTGGCTGCATCCGTCTTTGCGCCTGTGTGTCCGTGGCGGTGAGTGTTCGGAGCGAGCGGGACGTCTGCGGTTTCATTCGTGTGAGCGTGGCGTGTGTGTGTGTGTGTGTGTGTTTGCGTGTGTGTGTGTGACTATCTCCTTCCCCCCCCGGCTGCACTAGCGTTCGCTGAGCGTAGATCGAAGAGTTTCAGCCGTTCCTGGAGTGACCCCACCCCCGTCAAGACTGACTCTCCTCATGAGCCCAGAGACAGTGAGTTCACACATTCACACACACACACACACACACACACACACACACACTACACACATTAAAGAACATGGAAAACTGATGGCTTTATCTCCAAAGTAACCAAATCTCCTCTTCCAGTTCATTGATTTCTTAATCGGTGCTGACTATGGAGATGTAGTTGGAATAAAAGCGTTTGCATGAAGAGCCTAGAGGGAAAAATCTTTGAGCAGCAGCTCAGAGAAAAATATGAGAATATTATTGAGGCCTTAAGCCTGCAGGGGACAGTTCATTAGTAAATGTCAGCTGCAGGGGATTCTTGCTTGATAGCTTGTCAGGTTGTTATCCTTCCATGGTTAAACTCAGAGGGGAGAAAATATATATATATATATATATATATATATATATATATATATGAACTGTTTCCAAAGACAGAGATTCCCCCAGAGAGTGGAAACACTCACTTTGTACTGATGTGGATAAATCATAATCTTTACGGTACACTGTAAACTCAACAAAATGAAATTTAAAAATGAGTCGTGAAGACCTTAAATTTGTTTAAAACTTCTAGAAACTTACTTACTTCTATAAACATAGCTTTTTGTATCTCTTTGTGCTTATCAAACTCCTAATTTTTGAATAATCTAGATTTTGCAAATGATGAAACTGGTACGTTAAAATTAGAAATGTTATAATTCATTATAAATTATATAGGCAATCTAAACTATACAGTTTCAAGAACTTGAAATTTCAAGTTCATATATATATATATATATATATATATATATATATAGAAAAGAAATAGAATTTTTTGGATTTTTACTACTTTTCATTTATTATCCGTACGACGCGTCGTGTTGCCATGGCGACTCAGACGCTCAGTAGCCACTTCACATAAGCTTAGAGAGAAAAAGGAGGCGCTGACGTCAGCTGATCGAGTCCAGTCCCTATTTCATCTGTGCGGTTGTTCAGACCGCCAGCTACAAACGTTTTGAAGAGCCAATGACGTAATGCTTTTAACGCGTCTTCTCTTTCAAATGCTCCCTGATCTGCCCATAGAGTCGCAGCGAGTCCGTGCGTCGAATGAGGTAATCAGTCATAAATTTCCCACCTGACCTGAGGCCTCGCATCTTAACTGGCGGATTGATTGCAGCTTGGATTTGCTTTGAGCTCACCCACAAGCTTTGTCATTAATTAGCTTGCTCACACAGGCGGCCCGTGAAGAGTCGAGAGCCTCTTAGCGCTTCATTTCTGTCAGCCATAAAAAAAAGAGGTGTGGTAATCAACACTCTGATATATGAGAGGAGTCCTGAATAGAGGTCAACAAGTCAGAATGGATTCGTAGATCGGAAAACTTACCCGCAATTATAATATTGAGCTTGTTTGAACAAGTAACTCATAAATTCCCTCCAGATTCTAAAATGTGCAAAGAAGTTTTTTCTAGTTTTTTTGGTGGGACATTAAATGGTTAAGTGATATTCTTTTAACTTTACTCATTTTGACTTCATCCAGGAAGATTTTAAGCAGGTAATGTATATTGGAACGTTTGTGACAGGTGTATGGAGCGCTTGATTTGCTTTGCAGGGAGTGTTATTTAGGCAGAGCATTCATTCCATCAATTTACTTCTAGGAAGCGATAAAATTGGGATGGGGATTTAAAAAGCATTACAAAAGCTAAAAATTTAATTTAAGCTAAATTTAGAGTTGCTATTCTTAATCAAGACTTACAGTTAGATTTGCTCTCAAGTGTCCGTCATCAATCACGTTTGCATCCTGTACACACACCGAGACCGAGACAACATGATGAAACGCTCCACTGTGTGGACCGCAGACCTTCTCTGGCGACAATTTATCTTCATGCTTTCACGACTGGGTTCCTGGTTTGGCCTCATAAAACACACAATCAACACCCAACACCGCTCGATCCTGTCTCTGCCGTCGACTCTGACCCTGTCCGTCTGTCTCCAAACCACCGTGGGTGTCCCTCCGATTATGTGATGCTCTCTCCCTCTCTGTGAGTATGTCCTCAGACGTGTGGGTGCCAGGATGTGTGTGTGTGTGTGTGTGTGTGTGCGTGTGTGTGTGTGTGTCGGTTTTGTCCATCTCCATCTGTGTGTCTCCTTTTTGTTTCAGAGTGTGATGAAAGATAAATGAACTGTTGATGACAGTCTAACAGTGTGATTCCTTTTTTTCCTGAAGGAAAGGTATTGTTCCCCCCGCGGAGGCACATTAATTGTCGGTCTTGCTTCTCATCTTCCTCTTTCATCCCCCCCCCCCCTTTTCGTCACCCCTGGGTGTCTTTTTATTAGATGTCTTTCTTAGAAACTCTTTGGACCAGAACTTGGCTGGATTCTTGAGGCGGAAATCCACAGATTTGACAGATATAAAAAAAATTTCAGTCACTAACTTTAGACAAAATAGGTAAGAATATTATATGTTTTGGGTTTTTTTTTAACCAAAGTGAATAGGAGTCTATAATCTACTGTGGCTGAGGATTTGTCAGTATTTAGCTGCGGTTGTCAGTATTTAGCCGGAAAAAAACACGTGACAGGATATTACGGTAAATTAGCATATAAAAACAAATATTCCAACCTGTTTACAATCACAAAGTTAATTACAGTACATTACAATAAATGCAGATTTCATTTCCTAATCTTAAAATATCAACATTATTTCACAGATGAATCATATTTTGATTGAATTGGAAGAAATGTCCGAAAAACAGTGTAAAAGAAAAAAAAAGAAGAAGTAAATGAGTGAGTAAAATATGAACCAGCAGAGTAAAATATCCTGTACTCAAGTTAGAGCTCCTTGAGTCGATTCTTAAGCACCAAATTTGGACTAAAGTGGACCAACAGTTAGGAAGTAATGTCCGAAAATCAGGTTTAAAAGAGAAAAGCTCTCCCTTAGTGAGTAAACTATGAACTGTTATAGTCAAATCTAACGTATACAGGATAGAGCTCATCGGGTCGATTCATATGACGGCCAATTTGGACTAAATCGAAAGAATGGTTGAGAAATTGTGCCGCAATAACTTTTGGGGACTAATCTCCCCCTATTCCACTATTTTATATTGAGAAATGTGACTGAACCTGTTTATAACATGGCCCCAGTGGCAGCGTGTTTATACAAAAGACTAAGGGGCCGAGGATGGAGCCCTGTGGTACACCTCAGGTAAAATGGGCCTCCAAGGAGGAGGCATTAACAACGGCTATTAAAAAAGTCCTATTCCAGAAGTAGGATTATTTTTATCAGAGTTATGTAACTTAATACAACCAAGGAAAGTATATTTTTCTATAAACATGCTTTATTAAAGGGTTGAGCTAATCTCATTCAAATACAAAATCTTTTAATCATTTTATTAGTCTTTTTTTAGATTTTCATCATTTTATGGTACATTTAAAATGTCTAAGATATTGAATTAATTAATTTAATAAAATATGCAAAGACATCATTTTTTTCCATATCTGTTTTTTTTTCTCGGTGAGGACACTAAAGGGTTAATAAAGAATATGAGCCATTGTACGACAAACTTCTTGTTCCAGAAAAATGCTAAAAATTACAGTAACCAAAAAAAAAATTACAAAAAGGGAATAAAAGAAAATAGAATATAAATATTAGTGGTAATGTAAAAACATAAACTGTATAAGAGGTAAATACTAACCGTTGTCTAGGAAGGACAGTATGATAATGAGCATAATAAATAACACACCTGCGAATAAAGTAAACGTAACCGCGGCCTACAGTGAGCGATAGCCAACAAGACGATAAATGTCTCGACTCCGCTACACAACACACTCCCAGAAACCAAACGGAGAGACGATATCATCAGCATGGCGGCTCAATATGCATCAGAATGTCACTTCAGGTATCGTTAATCACGTTTACGATCAGCCCGTCCTGTTTAACATCAGTGAGCTGTGGTATATTAGTTACTGCGACATTTCCCATGTTTGCAAATCCAGAACTTGGCTGTCAAGAACTAAAAAGAGGAGATAAGACGCGGCCCAATAAGGTACGATCAGACATCATGATACCTCACAGTCAGATAGTTTGACGGTACATGACGTTCCCGTCTCAGAAGGAATCCTAGTTTTCATCACTCTTCTCCTTATTTGAAGCCAGTAATCCTGCCGCTATATTCACCATCGCCCACTTAAATGCTGCTTCTGTCACCCGTCTCGTTTTTTTTCCATCTTTCTTAGGTCGCCGTCATCATCAAACAGCTCCGTCCTCCTCCCTCTCCTCCTCACTCACCTTTCTCCACTTGGTGGATCCATCCATCCGTCACTCCCAGCTCCCCCCTTCCTGTGTCACCTCCCTGGCCTCCCGCTCAACACCTCTGCCTACAGCTTATTATATCCCGTCTTTGTCCTCACAGATGTGTTATATTGTCTTCTAGGCGGAGACCTGCAGGCTTCCTGCAGCACGTTGGATGAAGGAGGCGTGGATGACGGTTTGGACTGGGAGGAGGAGAGAGAGATGGAGAGGCTGGCCTGTGAAGGAGACGACTTTGTACCTCCCAAAATTATGGTATGGAATTTATGTTTTAATGATCTGCTGATTATATAATGAAACAGATATTTGGATTCAAACTATTTTCCTTTAAACTTCAGTGATGAAGCTATTTATTAATCAGGGAGGAAAATAAGTTTTAATCCCTGATAGATTAGGTATAGTAATAAATAATTGTTTTAGAGGTACCAGTTAACAAGACTTTCCTTATAATTAATTTATTAAACGACTTGACTGTAGGTGGTCTACTAATTAATTTGCAAACCTGCAAACTCATTAATAAGCTGCTATAACTCATTAGATATAAAGGTTATCAGAGATCTGATGCTTGCCAAATAGTGAGCCCACTTATCTGTACTGTTAGCTTGATATTGCCAAATAGTGAGCCACGTTGATAAATTGAGATATATGTTATAATCAGTTTATAAACATTAACTAATGACTTGTAGAGGGTTCGCTACCTAATTTAAAACTTAATTACAAACCATTTATAAATGATTTTTAAGGTAGTCTTATCATAAAAGCGTTACAGTTCTAGGATTATAGCCTCTGTTGCATTAAACATAGATAGAATATCTAGATTAAAAAGGTCTATATAATCTCAGAGAGCTCTATCTATATTCAGATACAGTAACGTAAAGGTTACTAAGATATTCGCTGCCACACCACGTTATTATATAGAAAGAACAGTCTGTTCCCTGCAGGTAAGTTTGCTCCTCCACCTACCTCTCATGTCTATGAACCCCCCCCCTCCTCCACTTCCTCCCGTTCTCCCAACTGTTCCCTTTCCTCGCAGCCTACTACATGCATATTTCCTCTCCTTCTTCTGTTTTTCTCCTTCACCTTCAGCTGATCTCCTCTAAGGTCCCCAAGGCAGAGTACGTTCCCAACATAATCCGCAGGGATGACCCGTCCATCATTCCCATCCTCTATGTGAGTTGACGCGTTTAGACAGACGCTTTACGCTACATGAGAAGAACAGACATTCATACGAGGTCCTTCTTCAGAAGGTACTCCATACCACCGATTCAACTTGGGATGCGTTTTAAAATACAATCAAAACAGAATACGATCACATGCTTGTTGTTTTTGACATACACTCAGTTTAAAACAGTGTTATTACAATGTAATTAATGTTTGGTCTCATCAACTAGAGTTTTGCTTAAAAGGACACGGTAACTTGTTTTCATGCATATTGAGATCATCCTGGAGGTAAACAGGTCGACTGGGGATGATCGGTTGTGTCAGCATTGATCTGACGGTCATTTTCGAGTTAATTTCTCCTCATAAGAGTTTAATTTTAATACATCCATATCCAAAACCAAGTTCACTGTTGGAGCTGATTGACAAAGTTGAGCTTATTAGTACTGATCCAGCGCCAGAGAGTAATAAAACTACACCCACTCCAAAAATGAGGGTGCAGCCTGGTAAAGTGTCACCCTGAGTAAAGAAACTGCAATCCAAGCAGCTGAGTGACTCGGCACGCTGTAACTAACTGTAACCACTGTTCTCTGAGTGGAAAGACGTGTAGGTGGTGATGAAGCTTTTATTTATGGAACAAAATAAGTTATTAAATGGGATGTTAGTCTAGTAGTTATGTTGCTTTGTATTTTCCTTAACATTAACTTTATTATAATATGTAATAAATATGTAATAACACGTGTTATATGTAATATTACAAATGTTGTTGCAATAATGTTGATTTGATGCAAAAATAAAATACGAAATGAGAAAAAAATTACACTATAATGATGAGCAATACATAAACCTGTTGATTTGAATACTATGTAAGTTATATTAACTATTTGGAATCACCTGTGCATAGTTTTATAAGAATATAACTACACGATATCGAAATACTTTATGCAAAAAGATAGATTACAATGCAACTTAACATTTTGTAATGATTTTTTCCTACTATTTCCCCTACAGGACCATGAACATGCAACTTTTGATGACATTTTGGGTGAGTAAATATTCCTATTAAGATGCCAATAATATAAGTATACTAAGGCTTTATTATATATATATGTATGTTTGTAGGTATGTATATAGTACGTACTTATACTAGTATAGACACATGGCATGGATTGTTATCGCATTCTGTCATAGCTTTGAAATATGACATCAGTTCCTTCTCCTGAAAGGAGAATCAATCACCTTTAGTCTTTTATGTTTTGCACCTCAGTTTGCCTGAGGAATGAATTCAGACAGATAAATAACTACAGGCTGATATTTACCTGCAAACAAAAAAAACAAACAAAGCTATATTACAAATATCTTATTTCCACCTGGTTGGAATGTGGCGAATTTCCTGAAATAAGGTTTTGAAATGAGCTTTCAGTGTCATCTGTTGCTCATAAAAGAAGCTTTTAGAGCAGATTCAGCTCTAAAGGACATATTGTTCACTTCGCCGCCTATTCCGCCAGTATCCATTTCTCCTCCGGTGCCTGAACTCGTCCTCCGGAGACATTCTTTCTCTTCACACATTCTCCCCTCTGTCGGTGCATTGTCTCTTTTCATAATCCCTTTCTTCCTCCTGTTGTTCACGTCAAATCTAACCCCTTCTTTCTCCGACGCAGAGGAGATTGAGAAGAAGCTCACGGCTTACAGGAGAGGAAGCAAGTTCTGGAGGATGCTCATCTTCTGTCAGGTGAAGATCAAGGAGAGGGGAAATGAAAGTCAAACTGTGGTAGTCGGTTCGGGGATGTGGATGTTTGCATATGTCTCACCGGCGTGAGGAGACTCTGGACTGACCGGGGTAGATAGTCTGTGTGGAGGGCTTTCCTTTAGGATCCAGTCTCAGGATTACATCTAAGACAGAAGAAGATAATCTGAAGACCACATTCCTGTGTGTGTTTCTTAGGGAGGACCCGGTCATCTGTATTTACTGAAGAATAAAGTGGCGACCTTTGCTAAGGTGGAGAAAGAGGAGGACATGAGCCAGTAAGTATAAGTTCCTGAGGGTATTTTGTATTTTATAGTTTTGATTAGATGAGCTCACCATTTTAACTTTCATTATTAAAGTAAATCCATGAACCGTTTTACTAAAGCATTTTGTAGAAAATACTCTTTGACCCTTATTAGACTTTTTTTTGTTGTATCAAGTTGTATAATTATATTAAGAAATGCTCTAATATGCCAAAAACAAACAACTTTTTTATCCAATAGCACTTTCTCAATAGCCTGCCTCCTCCTTGGTGGTCCAATTGACCGGTGGTGTCCCCCAGGGCTCCGTCTTTGGCCCCTTGCTCTTTAGTATATGACCACTGGGTCACATGATAAACGAGGTCATTTTCCAATAACAAACATTGACTCAAAATAAGCTCAACCAAACAGCTGAGCAGGACATTGAAAGGTTGAACCCGGATAAGTCACTGGGTCTCAGAAACGTCAGCCGACACAATTTTATTCTAGTACATAAAATCAAAAGTCTATGAATATCAGAGCTTGAATATTCAGAGTTGTACTTTTTTCTATTATACATGTATCAATAAATGATTAAGTTAACGCAATCTTATTTTTTTTAAATGAAAAAGTACTTTTTTATTACAGTTTGGGACACAAAGCCGAAGAACATGCAAAACTGAATTTTGATTTTATTTTAAGATTTTTTCTTTGCGTATCATTATTAAAATACACACAAACAATGTATCAAGTGTAATATTACTGTGCAATCTGAATACACCAATTTATGTTGAATGTACGTTTTTTAGCTGTTTCATTCACTTTGGTACCTTCTGCTGTGAAAGTTTTTTCACGTACTTTTACACATAGTCACGAATTTTGCTCATTTGGTTATACCTTGAAATTTCTTGTATACATCTTAGAAACTGTATATATTTTTTTTACTGATCACTGTGATTTCTTTAAATACTTTTCTAATGTTTTCTTCTATATTCTCATATGTTCTTTATAAAAGATGTCTTATAATTTTGTTTCTTGGTATTATAAAATATATAAAATTGGTATTCACACAGCCATATATGGCCCTAAACGTTTTCTGCAGATTTTAGAGAGTTTTAGGTACCTGTCAACAGAATTTGGTAAAAAGTTTCTACCAATTGAATTGTTTGAGTTTTCTGAACACAAAAAAAGCAAATCCTGCTGATACTCAACATTTATGTTTTCATCACTCATTCCTTTTACTGTAGAGTTCAAATGACCTCTAAATGTAAGTATAACATAATCCATCATTTTACAAACACGTTTACATCCTTTGAAAAGGATTGTGTTCTTTCCGTTACTCGTTATGTTTAATTAATTTGAGCATACATGTTTACAGTGTACGCGGTTATAACGCGCGTCTTCTGAATCCTGGACGCATGATGCTTTACAAGACATGAAAATATAAAATCTTAAATGTGGCTGTGGACTATGATATTCCCTTAATGCCGCTGTGAAAAGATTTAGAGCTATAAAATACTTTAGTCACATAAAATACCATAAAAAGAAAAATCCATCCTAGAAATCATTTCCTCAATAATGTGGCCAATTTTCACAGAAATGTGGAATCAGGTATTAAAAAGATCATAAATTCTGATGCGTATTTGTCATGTAAATACTCACTTTTATTTTCAGTATATTATACTGTGGCTGTGAATTCTCCCGGCCGCGATATAAATCAGAAATGTTCCTGTGGGGAAATCCAACAATCACTTTGTTCACCATCCACGAGGACTCGCCATATTTTGCATAACCCATCGAGACGCGGCTCAAAAAGCCGCTTCTGTGCGGAAATGCAGCACTTACCAAATGAAGAAATGACAAATTCAGTGTTCAATCTTTTTAAAAGGCGCATTCGGAGCTGCATATTGGAGTTATTTTCCTTTATTGCTTTCTGTGGGGAACGTGAAAAGGACAGGATCGCTCCTTCGCGCGGGCTCTGGGTCAGATTTGTGACGTTTAGAGGGAATGGAATAGAATCCTGTGTGACTTTAACCTCCGTCTCTGTTCAGATTCTGGAGGAGGCTGAGCCGCTTCATGAGTAAAGTCAACCCTGAACCCAACCTCATCCACATCATGGGATGCTACGTCCTGGGCAACCCCAATGGAGAGAAGGTAATTAGGCTTGAATGCATCAGATGTTAAATCAGCGCAGAGAGGAATATTGACATTTACGACATTCGTGGCATTTTCACGTAGTTCATAAAAGTTAATGTCACGTCAGCACACTCTTTAACACATGTTATATATGTATAAATATATATATATAGGTATGACAGTGTTATTACACAGCTATTAACTGGTCAGGCGCCGCTGTAGCTGACAGTCACATCTTCGAAATTATAACGACAAGGCAGAAATGAGAAGTTAACATATGTTGGGAAAAAGCAAACATATTCGTGATATCCTCCCCTGTGACTGGAAATGGGTGTCTCTTAAAACACACACACACACACACATGTACCATCTATAGTACGTGTACACCTATAGTAAGAACCGTTGCTCCATGAGTTCACAGAAAGGCCAACACACACACACACACACACACACACACTAGATAAGGATGTATGGGAGAACTCAAGGTCGGATCTATAATCAGGAAGCATAGATTCAGCAGTGTGGATGATTGGTCCTTAGAGAATGAAGGTATAAAACATTTGTGTCCTCTCCTGTAGTCAGTTCATTTCCCTGGGAGAAATCGGTCTTTCTGTCCGCTGCAACAATAAAATATCTTCTTTTCTTCTTTCATCTGGGATGGGAGAAAGAAAGTGGGAAGAAAGGTTGAAATCTAAAGGTGTTGGGGGAAGAAGGAGGACAGCTAGAACATAGTGGAACAAACAATATCAGCAAGAAGAACAACAATGACAGTTTTAACTATATATACATACAAATATATATATATATGTGTGCATACATTTACATACATACACATATACATAAACACATACACATGAATATCAACACTACATCCATAACTGTACCACTATATGTTCACCTAATTGTGTGTGTGTGTGTTTGTGTGTTTGTGTTTGTGTGTGCGGGTGAATGCGTGATTGTGTGTGCGTTTGTGTGCGTGCACATGTACGCGTGTGTGTATGTGTTGTGCGTGTGTGTGTGTGTGTGTGTGTGTGTGTGTGTCGGTTGAATGCGTGATTGTGTGTGCGTTTGTGTGCGTGCACATGTACACGTGTGTGTATGTGTTGTGCGTGTGTGTGTGTGTGTGTGTGTGTGTGAGTGTGAGTGAGTGAGTGAGAAAGATTGTCACTGGATGTGACAATCAGTCAAGTCATTTTGACTTGATGAGACTCTTTTGACGAGACTCTTTTGATGAGACTTTTTTGACGAGACTCTTTTGACGAGACTCTTTTCTGATGAGACTCTTTTGACGAGACTCTTTTGATGAGACTCTTTTGACGAGACTCTTTTGATGAGACTCTTTTGATGAGACTCTTTTGACGAGACTCTTTTGATGAGACTCTTTTGATGAGACTCTTTTGATGAGACTTTTTTGACGAGACTCTTTTGACGAGACTCTTTTCTGATGAGACTCTTTTGACGAGACTCTTTTGATGAGACTCTTTTGATGAGACTCTTTTGATGAGACTCTTCTGATGAGACTTTTTGTCGGCTGTCTAGGAGTAAAAGTTGAAAACTTGTCCTGACTTTTACCTGGCCCCGACTTGAAACAGTTTCTTCACAACAGTTTCAGACCAAAAACACTTTTTTCATTAGACCGGTATTCCCAAATGTCAGTAGCCTCAAGCCCCGCAAAAAAAAAAGGTTTAGCGCTGGTTTGAGGAACACAACAATCAATAAGTTCAAGGCGATGGCTCGGTCTCCAGATTCTCCAGATCTCAGTCCAAACCAGCATCTGTGGGATGTGCTGCACAAACGGGTCTGATCCACGGAGGCCCCGACTCTCAGGACTTAGAGGGTCTGCTGCTGAGATCTGGGTTCCAGATACCACAGCACACCTTCAGAGGTCAGGTTTCCTTTGGCACTGGTAGCCTAGTGCCAAAGGACGAGACCTACCTGACGAGAACAAATAATATGAAGCACACACACACACACACACACACACACACACGCACACAAACACATAATTCTCTATTCCGGCGGTATCGGCTCAAAGGCTTTGTTCTGTAGAGTGGATCTCTCTGAGGGGGATGGAGTCTGGCTTACCTTCATGTCCTCAGAGTGAATATGACTCAGAGGTCTTTGTAAAAATGGATCAGAAAGGGATCCACTCCCACTTGTGTCGGAGTGGATCCCTTTCTGATCCATTTTTAAACAATAATTCGACTCCTGCCAAACACACGCATTCCAGCCTGATGTAATTAGACGATGTGTATATTTCAGGCCTCACCGACGTATAACCCATAATAACCCAGTCGGATATTGTTGCAGCAGAGGGGTGAATGAAACCCCCCCTCTCTCTCTGTTTAAAAAGTCAAAACATATTATTTGATGCATGATTAAACTAGAAAAACCCCTTCTAAAGCGCCAAAACCTACCTCTGAACCTACTTTGTTTCTTCCTCTCTCAATCTCCTCCTGTGTTCAGCACGTTGTTTTATTCTCTGCTCCACCCTCCCAGACAGAGCGGTGAATTATCTTCAGCAGACATTGTTCCGTCACTTCCTGTTCCTCTCAAGTATAAAACATCAAAGGAATAGGGCCCAACAGGACCCTAGGTTTACGAAAAATTCATGCCGATTTCTCCATTAATATCTGAGTAATTGCCAGCCTCTACATCTACCCACAACTCCAACAAACTCTCTGAGTATCTCTCGAATACTCTGTAGCCTGTCGTTTCCTGCACCTTCCACTTCAGCGTCTCTGTTCAGCCCACTGAGCTCCAACATCGAAACATCGAAGGACCATCAGAGAAATGAAGGCATCAATAATGGACACAGTTTTGCATGAACTGTCACCCAGATGTAGGTTTTGGCATTTACTACCGGTGATTAAATATTGTCGATATTAATAATAATAATAATAATAATAATAATACATTTAATTTATTAGGTGTTTTGTAGCATATAAAATAAAATAAAATAATAAGCAGTTAGGAGTAGAGATGTCAGAATGTGTCTGTTGCTGCTTTCGTTCCTTCGATTTCCTTGATGATCCTCAGGGAGTGGAGCTACTGGTTCAGTGGGCTGAACAGGGACGCTGAAGTGGAAGGCTGGCAATAGCTAAGCCATTGATGGAGAAATCTGCATGATTTTTCCTAAACATGGGCTACCGTTGTGCCTTTGGCGGAGGTTTGCGCTCCCTGAGTGCTTTTTCTAGTTTTATTTTAAATACTGCTCAACACATAACATCAACAAAATGTGATCATCTGTAGGATATGCCTCAATCTAAACCTAAAATTTCATTGCAAATCAGTCCTGTAGTTTTTTCCATAATCCTGCTAACATAGAGACAGAAAATAAACGCGGGTGCTAACATAACCTCCCCCTTTAGCGGAAGTAATAAAATCAATATGCAAGGATATAAGGATTCCGCTTGTTCAACGTTATACATGCTGATTTTTGGGGGAGGAACGAGGGAAAAGACAGGGTGTTGAGACGAAGAGCTGGTTAGCAGCTAGAATGGAAGCTGCTTCTCCTCCAGAGGCAAAAACTAAACAGCTGCTGGAAGATTGCAAGGTCGCCAGCGAGGAAACTACCCAACATGCAACACATTATTTGAGATTTGTAATTCGCCTCCAGCTCTCGCAAAACACTCCAGACAAAACCGCGCCGCCTGCATCCTCCCGACGCTTCTCTCCTCCACGTCTGGCACGCAGCCATCTTCTTTTATCTTTTTCAAAGGAGAACCAAAAAGAACTGAAAGCTATTTTCTTTTTTTCCAACCTCCGTTTCAACGACATAAAGTAAAAAAAAAAACAAAGTCACTTTTGATCAAAGAGGGGAGGGTAAAGAGATCCACTCTGACTAAATTCCGGGGCAGGTTTTTCATGTGCACTACAATTAAACCATCAGGATCAGGGCGGTGTCTTATGTTTAGTGCTCTATTAAATATGACAGGATTCATACCAATAAAAAAAGAAAAGGTTGAATCAAAAGCAACTCAACTTCTTTTATCTTCTTTTATGGTTTGAAGATGTTTCACTTCTAGTCTTAGATGCTTCAGTTCTGACAGACAGATGGGATGGGAGTCTCGGGTATTTAAGCTCTTGAGAGTCCAACACGTTGGGAAGGTTTAAATCTCATGTTCACAGCTGGCCGCCCAGCAGTGTTGCGGACGATTAGCGTGATTGAGAACACAAGCGTTTCGCTTGATTACCGGATCGTCATATGAGATGTTAGCGTAGCGTGAGGCAGAGTGCGAAGGAGTGGGAAACTGTCTGGGGAGAGACGCTCATGCGTGTCCTTAATCATGACAACTATGCATCCATAAGACGGAAATGGAGACACAAAAATGACATCAGAGAAAGTTAAAGATAAAGTAACAAATAAATAAATATGCTCCATTTGTGTTGATTTTATTTCCAGGCCATTTTATGCCATTGTTAAAACTTTACTCCTCACGTGGCTGAGATGGGTGGTAAAGTAAAACCGATCAGTCTGTTCAGGGCATCTTGGGTGAGTAGTGTCCAGACTTTTAACATCAATTACAGTCCAGTTGCTTATTTTTCAACCACTGAATCGCCAATTGATTGTTTTTTTTTGTTAGTTTTGGATTAAAAGATGAAAGAAAATGACTTTAAGAGGTTTTTTTGTTTAAAAAACAGTTGAGAAAACTCTAAACTAATCCAAACAAATCAATGTCAATCAGAGGAGACTGAGAATGGAGAAAAGATGAACGATATATTAAAAAGACTTTGGCGCTCAGACTCTTTGGGATCAAAGGATCTCTGCCCTGAGCAGCAGCAGCAGGAATATCTCCCCTTAGGAGGTTGCATACTGGTGGTGGTGGCTGATGACTCTGCTTGGGCTGATGAATGGTGAGGGTGATGGATCTGCGGCAGAGATGGGGAGGCGGAGGGCGGAGGAAATCAGCAGCATTTAAGGACTAGATGGATGGAGAGAGGGTCATATTTAAAGACAGCAGCTGATGCTAATAGGCTAAACATGTTGGTGTGACAGTGAATGGATGGATGAGGAAGCAGGTAACTGAGACTGAGCATGTTTGAAAGACGAGGATAATAGGGTGGTATAAGCAGTGACTGTGGCCCGAGTGTGCAAGAGGATGGTCTGTCTGATTGAACTTTCCATAGATCTCCATATAATACCGAGAAATACAGTAATTGGTTTATAAAAACTGTTGAACCTGCAATAATTTCCCATTTTTTGGTCGATAAACTAGTCATTAACTGTTATCAAACTTCTTATTGATGAATCTTTACCCTGCTAAAAGTCTACAGGACAAATCCTCCTGCAGGAGGGCACTTCACAGCTATCTGCTGACGTCTAAAAATATCCGTCTACGTCAAAGGACGCTTGATTTTGATCTTCTCTCTTTTCATTTCCTGAACAACTGTCGCCGTGCCGAGGCTTGTTCCCCTGACTGAACTTTTTACAACACTCGGAGACTGAGATGTTATCTCGAGACAAGCACGAAAAAAAAATGAACACCTCTGCAACTGGCGCTCCCTCCTCATTAACTGTCCTCCTCGTCACCTGCTCCACTCGGGGAAAAGAGTGCGAGGCTGATTTTACCAGTAATGACCCGGATTCCTTGCTTGTTTTGTTTGTGGCTCCGAGTTTGTTTACGGGTGTGTGTTGTGCCTGAAGACGCGGACTCCCCCTGCTGCGAATGCGTCCAAATGCTGTAGGATTAATTGGTGTTTTCCTCCTTATCTCGGTCCAACAGCTGTTCCAGAAGCTGAAGAATCTGATGAGGCCTTATTCTGTTGAGTTTGAGTCGCCGCTTGAGCTCTCCGCACAGGGTGGGTCTGAACAAATATGCAAACACACCCACACATGCAGATCCAGTACATGTGCATGCGTACGTGTTCGCACGTCACACCTAGTCACTTACCCAGGAACATGTATAGTTTCAAGTATGTTCATCAAACCTTTTTTCATCGCAAATATTTCATGTTTTAATCCCATTAAATTTCAACACCCACCGCAATGGATAAGCGGTCAAGTTACCTCGCACTTTCTTCAGATCAAATTTTACTCTCCCCCTAGTGGGTAAAATAGGACCTATTTGAGTAAAACATAAGCTATACAAGATAAATCACCTGGACTTGATTCATATGCACCAAATTTGTACTAAATCGGACCGACGGTTGAGGAATTATGTCAAGAAAACTTTTGTTGATAAAGCTCCCTCTAGTGTCAAATGGTTACAATCAACCTTTACCGCTTGTGGGTGTAGAATTTGAAAATGATCCATGAAACAGTTTCGGAGTTATCGCGCTAACACGAAAGATCTGCGGCCGACTTTTCGTGGATATAATAAATCTGTTGGTATTATAAGGAGAGTAAGTCATTTTTTCACCACGAGCCGTCTGCTCACTTTTTATTACAGTCTGGTTTATCCCTATATTTCATATCGTGATATATTTTGGGCGAGTACTTTTCCTAAGACTGTCCAAAAATTGTTGGACCTCCAGAAAGGTTTTGTTAGGACTGCAACCCGGTCAAAGTCACACATTTCATCTACTCCTTTATACCAAAAACTTCCAAGTTCTTGCTATTTATGACATTTACATTTTTCAAATATGTGTCTTAGTCTATAAAACATATTCAAGTGAAGGGAATAATCCAGAGTACTTCAAGTACTTACTTCAAAACGAATTCCCAGGTCCATTCATCCTCAACTCGCCAGTCTTTAAATCTCAATACTCCTAAATTCAGAACGAGTCAAGGTCAATTTTCTGCTCAGATTTAGGGGAAGCAAATTATGGAATGTCTTTGGGCATCAGGCAAAAGAAGGTTCCTCTATAAAATATTTAAAATAACCCTTAAAAGATCATTTAACTGTGTCTCACCATGTAACATGGATTTAATCTGTTATTGTTTTCACTCACTTGTTGTTATTATTTCTGCAGGGACACACACATACTTGTACTCACACTTCCTGTTTCAACATTCCTATTCGATTGTTAGGATACATTTTGGTCTTTCACCATATTACTGTATTTTCTGTTTCTTGTATTTCATGTTTTTGTTTAGATGGAAAAACATTGTTATAACACAGTAATAACACAATAATAGCAACACTAAATCAAGTCCCTCAGTCAATCACAGTTATTCTTGCTCCCTGATTGTGTCTCCTGTAACGTTTACCTCGGCAGGCAAAGAGATGATTGAGTTGTACTTCGACTTCCGTCTTTACCGACTCTGGAAGACGCGCCAGCACTCCAAGCTCTTGGACTATGAGGATTTTTTGTGATGAAGAAATCCGGGTAACAGCGGCGGCGCCGCTGCCCTCCAGTGCCACAAGTTACCTGACTAATCTGACCCGATGACTGAACCTCGTTTGACCCCTCGACTCGACGCAAACGTCATGCCTGCTTTCATCCGGGAGAGGAGGAGGAGGAGGAGAAGAAAAAGAGGAGGAGGAGAAGAAAAAGAGGAGGAGGAGGAGGAAAGATGGCAGGGCAAGGGGGCCAAAGACAAACTCTGCATCAGCTCCTCTTCCTTTTCAGGGTAAGGGCTGACAGAAAAAACAAGTGCATACAAGGGGGGAAAAAAAGAAGGAGGAAGACGCAGAGACTGTCCACATCTTCATCTCCAAAATCTCCTGGCCTCTTCAGTCTGAAAGCTGAAATGTAAATCAGAAAAATTCAAACGTGTAAAAAAGGAAACCTCCCTTAAGGCAAACTTCTGTTATAAAGTGGCTCTCTGTTTTCGACTGAACCATTCAGAGAATCTCAGATCACAGAGACCCTCATATACATAAAAGCCCCATGTGTCGCTGTGTGTGTGTGTGTGTATATATATAAATATATCCCATGAATATATTAGCATAGCTTTAGTCATAATAAATAATGCCCCATATGAGAATAATGATGCATCATTTATTTTTGATGTGCATTGTTGTGCAGTTTCATATGGAAATACTTTGGAATAACTCAGGTTTTAGCCATGAAGTAATTAATCTGTTTGTCTATTCTATCAAGATATTGTAATCTTCATCGCCATCATCGCTTGGAGTGAATGTATTCTCTCTCTCTCTCTCTCTCTCTCTCTCTCTCTCTCTCTTGAAATGTACCATCAGTTTGAGAAATTAAGCTTCATGTTTTGGTATAAAGTGTTGTGTATGCTGAGTTTGTGTGCGGGTGTGTGCATGTGGTGTGTGTTTTCCATGAAAAACAAAACAAAAGGATGTCATGTTCATTCTCCCCCCGCCCCTTTCTCGGCATCTCTGTCAGAGAAAAAAGGTTATCGCCCTCATCCCCCGATTCTTCTCTCACGCTGTCACAGACACACTCATGATGTCAAGAGGGATCTAACAGCCATCCATGAGCTCCCGCCCCTGTAGGTCAGGGGTCGCCCCGCCCCTGTAGGTCAGGGGTCGCCCTGGGTCGGCCAACTCAAGTCGGCTCCTGTCAACATTGCCAGCTGCTGTGACTCTGTGCCAATCACTCTTGGCTCGTCTTAATGGCGGCAAAAAACAAAGCGTCCTCCGCAATTCAGCTCGGCTGGGATCCAGAAGGAGACCCGGAGAATTCTGAATGAAACAGATCCACCAGGAATTGAAGTTGTTAGCAGCCATCTGTCAGGAGTCAACTGGGTTACAAGAACCGAAATATGCAGGGAGAATGAGATGTCTCCTCACAGCCAGAGCTGTCTCACTCAGTTTGAGGGATGGTTAACAGTCGACCCTACTTATGGAGCGCAATCTGAGCCAGAGCTCTCGCTCGCTGTCTCTCGCTCTCTCTCTCTTCCTCACACACTCGAGCAAACGCAAGGGCTGGGACAGAAAGGGATGTTGAGAACTCAATAAATCAGGCCAAAATGAAAGGACACTGGACAGAATTTATAGATGGAGGTCAGTTTATTCATCATGTTTTTTTTCCAAAAGTTTGAGAGGACAGGAGTGGTGATGTCATCAGGGTTATCTCAATATGAGACTGAAACTGTTACAAACTGGCAGTGTGGGCTTTGATGGATGTGGAAGTTTACAACTCTAACACAGTTACTAGGTGACTCCATAAGAGTTTTCTGTGTTGACCAGGTCCTGAGCTCAACGCAGGGGCAGTCCTAGGAATTTTGTTCAATGGGGTGGCAGAGGCCCAAGGGGGGGGCATTTATATAAATGAACCATGGGCAATCATGAGCCTATCAGCGAGTCACTGGTTGTCCTTCCTTACATTGCTTCGGTAGCTGCTAACCACTACAGATCGGGAATACCCGACAAGACCGGCAGTTTTAAAGACGTCCTACTCCATTACAATTTGCCGTTTGTGACATAAAGCGCTCTGTTTCTGCCTAATACTGTATATTACAGTATTACTGTATAATCATTATTCTGACTTCACATGTAAGTGATCGTAATCTTATGGCTGGTTAGTGTTTGTATGAGACTGGACTCGTACTGCAGTCTTAAAGTCAGAAAACACATCTGATGCTTTAAACATTTTCTCTTCTACTGACTCAAGCCCCTCAAATTAATGGAAAAACAATAATCCCATATTTCCCTTTCATACAATAAATATATATTTATTACCATAAAATAATACAATTTTCTTACATAACGTTTAAAAACCAAGACTTTGACGCCCCAGAAATCCCTCCCCCTCAGCTTAAACTTTGATTCATCAGGTTGACATGTTTCCCGGGGAAAAGCCATTAAAAGCATCAGCCTGAGACGTGATGCGGAGCTCCGGTGTCGATATCCCAGTTTTTCCCCTTTAGTGGCCGCATTTCCGGGGTCATTTTCTCGAATGTGGCATAAAATCCAACGAGACATCGCTAAGTAACCCCGCGGCTCAATGATCAGCTAATTAGCACTTCGCCGTAACGACGCCTGACTGACGGCGAGGACGTGGCTGCAGAGCGGCTTAAATACTGGCTGCGTACGTCTGTGGATTCTCATGTGTGCGTTTAAAGTTTACAGAGGGTTTTAGTCAAATCCAGCGTCCCAGCCTGCTGTAACACACACACACACACACACACACACACATAGGCAAAAACTTTTCTACATCTGTGTCTGGTAAATACTTTCCATTTGTCATTATTTGTGTGGATGTGTTAATATTTGGAGAGCTATGTGCAGACTTTTTTTTTTTTTTTTTTTCCTGTCAAAGTCAACCCGTCTTTTCAGCGGCGAGAACTCCGGGCTTTATTTTTTGCCTTTTGGGGGCCTCTCTCTGGCTGGATTCCAGTTTGTCTGGCACAGACAAGCGCTCTCTCAGCCTGAGTCATGCAGAACACGTTTCCCCGATACCGAGATAGAATTCAGCAGTCAAACAAGCCTGTCACAACATTGAGCCATTTTAATTCCCGCGGAAGCGCCGCGCCGCCAGATTCTCCGATAGGCGCGGGCCTCAGCGGGCGCTACGTTTCTAACTGTGAAGTTCAATTTTTTTCCAATTTCGGATCAGAAAACGTGGACGCCGCTTGATTTAAAGCAAAGCAAGCCATGATGACGGATTGACTCGATCCAGGCAGTTTCTTTTCTTATGAATTAAAAACACAAAAAAAAAAGGGAAAGAGCGAAACTTTAATTTGAAAAAGGAGGAATTACTGCTAACGGATTTTTTCCGTTTGAATGTACCGGGCTGAGTTGAGCTGAGCGTGACGTGGCGTGAGGAACGCTCTGACTCAGGAGTTTGAGAGAGCTTTCTTGTTTTTCTTCTTCAGCAAAGGAAAAAAAATATATATATAATACATTTAAAATAAAATCACGGGGAAAATCTAATTAAAGATTCAAATGTGTCTATCTCTCTCAATTTGTGATGTATTATTTACCGTTTGAATTCATTTCACACACTGGGGGTGGGGGGGGGAATCAAAGACACGGGTCGCAGCAGGGGGTTGTTTCAGCTTATTTCTGGTTTCAATTACTCCTACGACCCACTTGCTCGTTAAAAAGAAGAAGAAGAAGAAGAAGAAGAAGGCGGACGGAGCGCCGCAATCTTCCTCTACATGACACGATGGATGAAGAGGTTCTGCTCTTCACGATCTTTCTTCGTTCCAAATGTCAGAATATGTTTCCTTTTAGGAGATGCCGTGCTCCAAGAGAAATCTGACTCTGGATTCTGATTAGACGAGCGGACCGTTTCCACCTTCGTCATTGTTAAGTGAAATCTCTTAACCGTTTTGGTAAAGCATGTTTTTAGAAAAAAAAACTATTTCAAACCATTTTTAAACTTTTTTTTTTGGTTGAATAAAGTTTCTTTGTTCTGTTCAGTAAGTCCTCACATACTATAAAAACAGGAAAACAGGACTTTCTCAATAGTCTTTGCTAATGACTCATCCTTGGTGCCCCCTTTTGACTTGTGGTGTCCACCAGGGCTCCATCCTTGGCCCCTTACTCTTCAGCACACACATGCTGCCACTGGGTCACTTTATAAACAGGTTCCGCCACATTTTTTCAATTTGATATAGAGGCTCAGAATTTGCTGTTTAGAAGGACATTAAAGGATTTTTAAGTTGAAGTCTTCTTTGAAGTAGCAGGAATGTGATTCATTAGATCTTGACTCGACAGTTTATAACATTTCCACACCGGGACTAAACACATAAAAACTTAACTGGATATATTTCACTTGAATTCAACAAATTGAGGCGGTGAGTCCAGAGTTTAAATGAAACTCAGTGAGTTTATAAACTGTTCTGGGGACAAACGGGAGGTCATGAGTTTACTGGACAATAAAAATGACACACCTTCAACTTATAACATGGATTGGAAGATTTTATTTGAATATCCTAATCTCATTTCTCACACGTTTGAGGATACGTAGAGATTCATTCAGACGTTTACTTACCTGATTACGTTCAGATTGAGGTAGGAACTCTCCTCACACACACATACTCCTTTTTTTATATCTGTTTTTGTGAAAATAATGACCCCATGTGTGGGACATTGAAAAACTGTGATAGATCCCGGTGTGTTCATCTTGCCCTGTCCTCTGCTTCTTCCTCTGTCACACCAACCAACTGTATGTCCTCTCTCACCTCATCTAGAAACCCTCCTCCTTGGTCTTCCCCTTTTCCTACTGCCTGGCAGCTCCATCTCCAGCATCCTCCTTCTAACAGATCCACAATCCCTCCTCTTCATGTGTCCAAACCATCTCAATCGGGCCTCTCTTAGTTTTGTCTCCAAGACGTCTAACCTGGACTGACCCTCCTCCTCACTCCCAAAGAACATCAGAACATCTTCAGCTCACCCTCCTGTCTTTTTACTAAACCATCCAGCAGAGCAGGTCTCACCACCACCTTGACTCCTGCTGCTGCTCTTCTGTCACAGATAACTCCTGACACACACAAACTGAATATATGTATATATATGTATATTTATATATGTTTGTATATATATATATGTATATATATCGTAGATATCTGTAATCTTCCAGGCAGCCATATGAGCCCAACTTCTCGCCTCCATTTCCACTTTCTCCTCACTACTTTAATTAGAATGGTGAATTAGCATCAAGTTTAATATTCAAAAAGAGTTGGCAGACATTACAGACCCCCCCCCCCTCCGTACAAAGAAGGTTCAAATGAAAAGCACGTTTTTAAACGTTGTTTAAAGCGACAGCAGGGAGTTTATAACTGCTCATGAAACAGCCGCGGCACAAAGCCGACCCTCATATGACCTACCTGAGTAAACAAGACCAGAAGGAATAACTCAAAGTTCTAATAAGCTAATTAGATGGGGGTCATCCTTTCTCTTCTGCACCGCTAACAAAAGGTCATCCAGGCTTTTATCTCTGCCTGAATCGGTTTCCTGTGACCTTGTTGTGACCTCTGATACAGAAAAACTAAGAGAGGAACTCGTTTTCCAACCTCTGAGTTTAATCGTTACTTTGAAGATTTTACTGCTGGTATTAAAGCTAAAAACGGTCGTTGGATGAGCCGACGAAGGACGTGTCGATTAAAAATGCTCCGTAACTCTGTTGGATTTTGTCGGTTTGGATTCAGATGAGGTTAGAAGCGACGGCGTTTTACAACCTTGTGGATGACGTCTTCATTTTAGGCTTCCTGAGGAAACATTTTTACAGAAAGTTATCTTGGCTCCTCATCCACGTCGCAAATAATGTCCTGCTCAGCTGTTTGAGTCCCTATTTCTTATTAAAGGATGTGTGCCACTTGACTGAACCGGTTTATAATATGACCCAGTAGCAGCATGTCTATGCTAAAGAGTAAGGGGCCATGGGCGGAGCCCAGAGGGACACCAAACAGGCTGAAACTGAAAAAATGATTTTCAAAAAGAAAAAGGATGAGCTAATCTAATTAAAATATTATTATTTTCCATGAAATACAAAATTTCAAATAATTAAATCCTTTTTTTTTAAATTAACGGTTTAAGAAAATGAATAAAAATAAATGAAATATGCAACAAAATAATGTTTTCATGTTTTTTGTTTTTCTTGTTGAAGACATTAAAGAGTCTGTATCCTACAGAATCTCTCTCTCTCTCTCTCTCTCTCTCACACATCTGTGGTGATTTGGCATTATACAAATAAACTTTTACTTACCTGACATTCTTATTCTGTGTCTGTGTTCACTCGCCTCACCTGACGTTCTGTATCCTGTGACGTGACGGTTGCTCATGGGTTGGTTGTGAAGTCGACGCTGGAACAATGTACTGAGCGGCTGTAGAAACCCTCTAATAACCAGCCGGTGAGGAGAAAGGCCTTGGCCGATAAATATAGAACTGAGTGCTCTGCATCTATTACCCAGCTCTGAAATGATATTTAAGAATGGCTGGTATTTAATAACCTTTATCTAATTCCTCTTAGTCGGAGTGAAGCTGCCGTTCATGCCTTCGCTGCTGTTACATAAATGGCGTGATGTGACGTAAGAGTGGAAAAAAGGTTCTATATGTCCTCTGTTATTGGGTCCACTGTGTCTCCTTCTTCCAGTCCAGTAGTGAGCAGGACCGAGGGTCGGTGACTTCTTCTGTGGTGTGAGGTTCTAAACCAGAGGTCTGAGTAGGAGGAGACGAGACGGAAAGATCGAGTCTGCTGGTGAGAGATCTGGAGTCTTTTAATGGTAATGTGGTAACTTCTAGAGTGAGTAATCACACACAGACACACACACACACACACACACACGTATATATATATATATATATATATACATGCACACGCACACAGACACACACACACACGTATATATATATATATATATATATATACACATATGTATACATGCACACAGACTCACACAAACACACACATATATACACACACACGTATATATATATATATATATATATATACATACATGCACACGCACACAGTCACACACACACACGTATATATACATGTACACACACACACACATATATATACATGCACACAGACACACACACACACACACACAGATATATACATGCACACAGTCACAAACACACACATATATATACATATACACACACACACTCATATATATAAATACACACACACAGACACACACACACACATACACACATATATATACATGCACAAGCACTTGTTAGAGCCTGTTTATAATATGACCCAGTAGCAGCATGTATATGCTAAAGAGTAAGGGGGCCAAGGACGGAGCCCTGGGGGACACCACGGGTCAAAGGGGCCACCGAAGAGGAGGCATTAACCACGGCTATTCGATAAGTGACCGTAAGTAAGTAATCTTACTTAAGTAATGAGTAAGGTTTTTTGGGGGGACGGTTGTGGACGTCTTACTAAACAGAATTATGTAACTTCATAAAACAAAAGAAAAGTCTAATAAGAGTCAAACAGTTTTCCAAAAACTGTTTTTACCAAAAGGAATCGCGAACCTAAATAGAATTTACTGTTTTTCATGTTATGCAAAATCTCCACATGAGATTATAAATGTCTGATTTATTTATTTTTTAATCATGCTTGACCAAACATTTTGTCATTTTATGGTATAAATAGAGTCTGTAAGATATTAAATCAATAAAAGCCTCAAAGAAATACAACCTTCAAGGAAGTAATTTCCACTTTTGCTTTTCTTACCGTAGACATTAAAGGATTAAATATATATAATGATACGAATGCAAAAATTCAAAATCAATACCAAAATCCAAAGAATTTCCAGAATTCATGAGGAAGAAAGTTCATTTTTGTTTTTCTTGGTGAAGACATTAAAAAATAAAGAAGAGGTAGATCATCATAAATTATTGAAATT